>RXPK01001785.1:0-137894 GCA_004143645.1 Protaetia brevitarsis
AAACATTAACGTTCACTAATAATATGAAATTCATTATGAAACATAATAAGTTTGTTGTTCGCGTCGCAGAACTATTTGCCGACATATTATGCACTTTTTAAACTTTTGTGTGCAAAAGTGCATAATATAGTGCAAATAGTTCATGCGACGCGAACAAACTTATATATTATAAAAGAAATATGATATTTATTCAAATTTAAATTGGCATTTTGCTGTCACAATGCTGCCAACCGAAACATTTTTTTCTAAAAAAGTCCCGTAATTCGACAGATCGTATAAAGCAAACTATCAAAGTCATCAAGCAGGTTGTGAAAATGTACAATTGAAATTTAAGGAAACAGCAGTTTCAAAATTGAATCGAAGCAACTTTTTTTAGAGATTTCGTCATAATCTCACTTTTTTTTACCGTTTGATGGAAATATTTTTCAAATTTGCCGCTATATTAGTGATCATGACACGTGTCAAAATAAAATTTTAAGTTAGCCATGTTGAACCTATCTCCACAAAATAAAAATAGTTTAATGATAAAAAAAACCCACAATGTTGCACACTTATGCCGATCACTGTACACCTTAATTTGTATAAATATTTTTAATTACAGGGCAGCTAATGTTCTTAATGAAATGGGCGGGAACCGATGAAGCAGACTTAGTTCCTTCAAAGCAAGCTAACCAAAAATGTCCGCAGATCGTGATTAAATTCTACGAAGAGCGCCTGACATGGCATTCCCCAAATAACGACGAGGAGAAGAATGATAAGGCTTAATAATAATAAAAAATATTTTGAAGGAATAAATTTACTTTATTTTGTATATATGTTACATATTTTTGTGGTGTATATTTGCCACCTTGATAGAATGGAAAAATAAGATAATTTTTAACATAGGTCTATTTTTATTCATTTAATTTCATTTACAGAAATATGTGACATATTACTTTTTTTTTTAATTATAAGGAAAACAAATATGAATTAGATTGTAAAAATAGGATGTGAAAGAAGAAACTGATTTTATATAATAGAATATTTTTGTGAGTTTTTTAAGAAAAATGAGAGTTTGCAGGGTTAACTTTTTCGTTCTTCATTTCCTTCTAAATCGATAGATATGCCTTATGTTTTCACCTTCGAAATATTATACTTTACTTGAATTAAAAACATTTTTTTTGGATTATTATGCCGTTTGCGCATCTGATTTTTACGTGTGGAATATCATATTGTGATGAGATGGTTTTCTTATGAAACGCCCGAATTTTTATCCAGGAGAAATAGTAAATTTTATTTACTAGATGTATTATAAGTATTACGTTTTGGTATCTGCTTACCTTGTTCCTTTCTTTTTTTTTTTGAAATAATAACTCATGGATGTATGTAAATGTAAATTAATGTTGTGTTTAACATTTTTTCATAAATAAATTTTGGCTTTTAATATGAGTAGAAATCTTATTTTGAGCAGTCTTTGAAGTTCATCAAGTAAAGAGTGAAAAAAATATTGTTTGTTTGATATAAACTAAACGAGATTTTAATCCGCAAGGGAGAAAAAAATATGCATATTTTTTGGGAAAGTATTTTTGTGCTGCACTTTGTGACGTACTAATGAGTAAAATAGTAAAGAAAAAAATGAATGTTTCCCCCGTTTTTCCGTAATTTATAAAAAAGAAACCTTTCTAAATAGATCACTTTTACATATTTGGAAAAACCCCGAATCGTATCGTCAAGTAATGAAATGTAATAAACAGAAAAGAAGGACAATAAACTACAAATGGATGTGGCCAAAACTCAAATAGCGCGCGATTGGTATAATGGTTGGTTTGTGCTTTGTTCATTGCGCATAGTGACACAAGCGAAATCACGCGTTGATTATTGGCGATTAGCGTTTATAAATAAATGTGCAATTAGTGTGCTAGGGAAGCTTTTAGAATGAATGAAAAAAGAAAGGAAAAACCGAAATGGACATGTTTTTTGTGTAACAGCTCTAGAGGTACTGCAGTACATATTAATCGATATATCCATATCAAAGTAAAATTATAATTATTGCCATCAAAACTATTCAAGATTTCCCCTTGCCTATCATAAATTTATATAGAATTTGTATTTTTCGGTGGTTACAATATAAATATTCTAATTATAATCATCTGTAATCAATTAAGTTTTAAAAATTGTCAAGTACACATCGTTGTATTCCTAAAATTTTATATACATTAATTCGTTACATTGTTCAAATTGAAATTTTAAACCGCCACTTTTTTTTGATGGAGCATGCCTAGTAAACACAATTCACCCGTAAGAAAAGGATACAACGATATATGCCTCTCCCTAATTGCCAAATTTAAATTTCCCGCCACTATTTTTAGTAACTTCAACGTAAAGGCATTAAAATAACTATCATTGTAACACAAAGTACTATGCTCAATTCTTTGTTACTGCTGATACTGAAACCGTATTTAGAAAGTACATACCGTATTTTTCGGACTAAAGACGCATCTCATATTTAGAGATGATTTATTGAAAAAAATATTTTAATGTTACCTTCGGATCAAGACACACCCAAAATTTAAGTCCATTTTTCTATGTAAAAAAGCGCGTCTTATAGTCCGAAAAATACTGTAAGTGCTGTGTTAACGTTTCGATAATCAAAGACATGTAACAATTCCAAAAATATTTCATTTCAGTCAAATGAATTGAAATTGACCACAGGTTTCTTGTTACGTAAATTTTATTGTTTTAATTCATAATCATAAGTTTTATCGACATAAGGGATATAAAAGGCTAGTTTCTGCCCATACTTTTTCATTTTCTATGCCGAATTTTTAGCGATTTTTCCTCCCAATGTTGGCTTCGCTAAATATAAAGTTGGTGACTTTGGTTTCAACAATGACATTTGCTGCAAACTTCCCTTGACAATTTTTGACAACTTGTTAACCTAGAAGAACAATATTTGTTTACATATTTCGTTTCTGTGCTACCGTATGTGCATTTTCAAATAAGTGCGACGAAATAGTAAATATCCTCAGCCAACATGCCAGCCGATACACCGGGCTCTCAAAGACTCACGAATGATGATTTTCGTAAACTCTTGATGACACCTAGGGCGACTCCGTCGCATGCACCCGCTCCTGGGTCGATCAGAGAAGCAATGGCGAACAACTCGAAAATGCCGCCTCCGAAAGACGACCGCTTCGAAGAACGTCGTAAGAAGAAGAGTTTTTACGCTAAACTGAAAAAACAAGAAGACACAAAAATGGCCGAGTTGGCAGAGAAATACAGGGACCGAGCCAGTGAGAGGAGGCAAGGTGTCAACCCTGATTACCAAACTGATGATCCCATGAACACTGCGCAGGCCTACCGTGCAGTCGCACCAGATTTGAAATCAGGATTTGATGCTGCCGAGCGCAGGCGACAAATGATACAGGAATCGAAATTCTTGGGCGGTGATATGGAGCATACTCACTTGGTGAAGGGGTTGGATTATGCATTATTGCAGAAAGTTAGGTCGGAGATTCAACATAAAGAGCAAGAGCAAGAACAGGAATTAGAGAGGTTAGCAAATAAGACGATGGAAGAGAAGGAGAAAGTTCATAAAAAAGATGAAGACGAAATGCAATTTAAAACAAAAATTGGTAAGTTAATTGGGAGGTAAATGCGAGTAGCCTTACTGTGTTATTTCAATAAAATACAGACTTAAGCTTAGATGTAGTACAAGAAGCAGTGCAACTGTTCATCCTGGTTAGGTTGGAGATAGACAAATAGTATCAAATATTGGTCATATATAACTGAGAAAATCATATTGTTAGTTCCAAGCTTTCTGTGAACATTTTAGAGTGCTAGGCAAGCCTAAATTCTAGGTATGATAGTCAGGTTAAAATTGCAAAGAGGCAAATACAGAGTCTTCAGTTTATCTCAAATGCTATTTAACAATAAGGGTAAAAGGTAAATAATCCAAAGTAGCTGTTCCGTTTCTTTTCCTACCACTCATAGAATAGCATTAGTATATATATCTGCCTATTAAGAGCGAAACACAAGGGTTTGCCGGGTACTGTACTTTATAGGGGTTTTTATCGTTTGTATACGTAAATTAACAAAAACATTTAATAAGCACATTACACATGTAATGCTTCTATAATGTGCTCGCAATTCGAGTTAAGGCTGGGCAAGATTACAAAAAACTTAATTATTATCAATAGGGATAAGATACATGATTCTTCTACAAAATAGATGTCTCTGTAGGTATTATTCCTAACAAAAAATTTAGTTATGGACACATCAGGGGGGTTACTCCCGAATTTGAGGGAGTGGCAATTCCTAGAGAATTGTCAAAAAATTCCTACGATTCTTATAGTTGGTATTCTCGAGTTGAATTTCTCACGTTTTCGTAGGGAACCACAATAAAGCCCAAATTCAAATGCCCGCAAATTATTTCTCTAGTAACTTAAACTTTGAACATAAAATTACCTACCATTTTGTACCGCATTAATAGTTATTTTAATGGGTATACGTTGAAGTCACTAAAAATAGTGGCGGGAAATTTAAATTTGGCGGGAAAGTACTCCCGATAGATTCCCCAGTATTTTCTCCTACAAATAAGCATCAAATAAGTAGGAGAATGTACTGGAGAAATTGAATCGGCTTCGCTCGATCTCCCTTCGGTGGTTTACGCGTTTGTGTTGTTATGTTCGTGAATTATATCTAACATAAACGATCCTAATAAAAGTAGAAGTAGTAGAAAGTACAACTTTATTAACTATAATATCTGGTTATAGAATAACCAACAACAAATTACAACTAAAGCTGGTTGAATTAATATAATATCTCAGATATTCTGCCATAATTTTGTATATTATAGCTGTATTCTTTTTACCGTCTGACTTAACTTGTCTTAGTTTTGTGAGTTAAGCTACGAGCTACTCTCTAGAAACGAAAGCAGTTAGTCGGCTGGTTTGGTATCGTAAATGAGTATTTTCGTAGCTTAACTCAGCAAAATACAGACAGGTAAGTCAGACAGTAAAAAGAATACGGCTTAATGTATGTAATGGAGGCTGAGGAAATATTGTTGTTCAAGTATCTAAAGATAAAGATAAAGCTGAACGACTTTCTGAAGCACCATCAAGGCAGTTTTTGCTCAGAGTTAATGCATTTGAGTAGTTAAGCAGTAATTTGTTATTATATAAATAAAGCTTCAGTCAGAAATATACTAATGTAATGATTCTAAGCACGGTACAAATAATACGGTATGCTCGTTTTGAATCTCAAATTCGTCAAAGCCGGCCAGATCACGTCATTAAGGAGCGTATCGAAAACAATAAAATACATGTATGGTAAATAGCAAAATGTTAAAATCCAAATTACTCACAACTACCAATTAATGTATTTCAAATGCAGCTTTGCTTTAAAAAAGCCCGTTTTAAGTTGAAATTTACTTTATCTCTCTTGTCACCATCTAGTAGCGCTCGTGTTTATTTCTACAATGTAGCGAATTTCGTGTGTGGTTTACAAAGTGTTTTCGTGTTTTTCTGGAAAATTGAATCGTGAAAACATCTTAACGCTTTTAAAATATGTTCCGTAACCTCGTCCGGATTTTCTAAACTACCTTTCGCATTAACAAAAGCGTCGAAAAAAGGTCGAAAACGATTTTAATGTAATAATAATTATATGTGGCGCCATTTATGCTCCTATGTGATGTAACTTCCATATGCGCGTATTATTTGTACTGTGATTGTAAGCTTACCTGGCGAAATCCGAGCTATTCATTTCGGAATATTTGGTTATGTACTCTATTAGTCGTTGCTTTTGTATAGCTATATACAGGTGAGTTTTTTTATCTTGAGACAACGGAATATCTCTAAAACACTGCATCAAATCAAAAAAAGATCTTAATAAGATTTGTTATAATGTAGGGGGCTCACTGAATGGCGCCGAACTCGATCCTCCACCTCACCCCTCTAGGGTGGGAGGAGGTACAACTTTGAAATCCTAAATGAGAACCCCCATTTTGTATTTCACATTCGGATTCTACGCCATCAAGTATGTAGTTTTTGTTTGAAACTTTTTTTCGATTCGTAACAGATTGCGGTGTAATTGCAAAAAACATGATTGTAAACGTCTAGAAAAAATACACAAAAAAAGAGAAGCAAGCAAATATGATTTTGGGTTTTTTTATTTTAACATAAATTAACATTTCAAAAAGCCATATGTTCGAAACTGTGCCCCTTCACTTCGATATATTTATTTATTCGCAATTGGAATGCTATTCAACGATACAAAACCGTACTTTATTCAGTACTTGACAAGCTGTGAATACTTATACATTGTCCGATCCCCATTTAGATTATTAATTATTAATCCAATACAAATTAGTTAGTGTTGAATATTTGAACAGCAATGAAGGCTATAACATTACAAGAGAGAATTGAAATGGTGTGCATCTATGGAGAAAGTGGTAGGAATGTCGATGTTGCTGTTAATCTTTATTCACAACGTTTTCCCGACAAGGTGCTATCGCGCCCTTCTTTTTACCGAGTCGTTCAACAGTTCTCTAGCGAAGGAGCTGTACAGCCAAGAAAACGTAGTCGCCGAAAAACAATTGCTGGAGAAAATAATGAAATCGCGATATTAGCTGCAGTAGCTAATAATCCGCGCATTAGTATTCGAGAAATAGCTAGCGGATCAAGAATTTCTCATTGTCAGTCCACCATCTGCCAAAAATTAAACCGTACGAAATATCCATTTAGAGTTTCCATGCATCAAAATCATCATGGTGATGATTTTCAAAATCGAGTGCGATTTTGTCAATGGACACTTCAACGGATACAAGATAATCCCATTTTTTTTTGCTCGAGTATTATTTTCTAACGAGGCGACATTCACAAATCACGGTACGGTAAATCGGCACAACATGCATTACTGCAGTATCGAAAATCCCCATTGACTGCGCCAAGTTGAACATCATCTTTGGAATGTAAATGTTTGGTGTGGAATAATTGTCAATAAGTTTATTGGTCCATATTTCATCGATGGAAACTTAAATGGTGAAAAATATCGAAACATCTTGCAGAACGAACTTCCAGCGTTACTTGAAGACCTTCCCTTGGACGTACGACAAACAATGTGCTTCCGAGATGACGGTTGTCCAGCACATTATTCAAGAATAGCACGAGAAGTATTAGATCGAGCCTACAATCGTCGATAGATGGGAAGAGGTGGTCCAGTGTCTTGGCCTACAAAATCGCCAGATCTTACTTCCCCTGACTTCTTTTTATGGGGCCACTTAAAGTCTGAAGTTTATACAGAAGTGCCAACCACGAGGGAAAACATGATTGAGCGAATCAGATATTATTAAGATCTTTTATTGATTTAGAGATATTTCGTTGTCTCAAGATAAAAAAAAAACTCACCCTGAATATGTGTCATCGCTGTGCATTGAAATATTCCACGTGATTTACGGACGCATGTAGTTTTTATACATGGGTGTATTTTTCTTACTCGGTCAAAACAACTGGAGGATTTATACGGGCAATCGGGTAACTTTCTATCGACACCCGTATGTGCTTGTGTTCGCTCGGAACGCAGATCTCCTTGTTCTAATTATTATTAATGTTGTTTTATAATTATGTTTTAGAGTTTACTTCACAATCCAAGTTGGTATAGGAAAATAATATTTTCTTTAATGATTTTCCGTGCAAAAAACACTTTTTAATGTTCCAAATTTTGAAACTATTGAAATTTATGCAACCAGGCATATGCATTAAATTGGGATTTAATTTGCTTATTTCTGCATTATATTGAAATACATAAGGCTACTTCCTGTATTATAGTAATGCGGCAAGATCTTTGAAAAAGCAAAATTACACTAACTTTCAAACTTATTTTAGGTAGGTCGATATATCATACGGTTTGCGCGTTGAAGTCGAGACATATCGTAAAATCTGACTTATTTGTACCGGGTAGGATGGCCTACGTCATAGATTTAGACGACGATGCTGAAACAGATGTACCCGTCACCCTGATCAGATCTCGCGCAGACGTGCCAGCGCTAGAATCGACAACCACTTTATCAACCAACGACATCGTCATCAATAAACTAACCCAGATTCTCAGTTACTTACGGCAAGGCAACCGTAAAGGAAAGAAGAATAAGAGGAACGACCGCAGGGAGTACGATCACGTCGACAACTCAGATTACGGCAAAGACGACAAACAGATCAACAGGGACGATTCCATTTACGGCGAAATCGGAGATTACGTGCCTTCGAAGGGCAAGGCGTCTTCGGACGATCGCGAAAATCGCAAACGCAACGCGTATTTCGACAAACACGACGAGGACGATGATAAATTGACGGCGCCCGCTTTGAAAATAAATAAATCCGCGCAGATTCTGAACAGACTGACTCAGGAGCCGGAAGGCTATGCCGAATGTTATCCGGGCCTGGAGGAGATGAACGATGCGATCGACGATTCTGACGATGAGGTCGATTATTCGAAGATGGATCTCGGGAATAAGAAGGGTCCTATCGGTAGGTGGGATTTCGATACGGCGGAAGAATATTCCGACTACATGAACCAGAAGGAAGCTTTACCGAAGGCCGCCTTTCAATACGGTGTTAAAATGGCCGATGGTAGGAGATCGAGGAAGCACAAAGATAAGAACGAGAAGGCGCATTTGGATAGGGAGTGGCAGAAGATACAGAATATTATACACAAGCGTGAACCTGACAATAAGAGGGCGAAATATTGAATGCTTTGTAGGTTATATGAGTATGGATTTAGATTAACGTTTATGTAAATATAAGAATTATAGTATGTTTTCATAAGGTGTAATATTACATGTGTTGAAGAATAATAATAAACTATAGAGTATCACACATAAGAAAATCAGTAATCGTAATTTAAAAAATAAACCTAAACATTTTTTATATGTTGATTTTTCGTCCATAATTAGGTAAATTCAATTGTTTGAAGTGTTGAAATAAGTACTTCCTAATTATTTTGATGTAATTTTTTTACTGCATTTTTAAATATCTATTCCATTACAATGATATGCCTTCAGATGTGTAAATAGAATTAATTAAATGCAATAGTCAATTAAAAAACTGAAATGAAAGAACAGATCATGTGTGTATACATATTATAATTCCACTCCCTATATCAAATGGTAAGTTTTTAGTAATAAATATTAAAAAAAATGTAATTTAAATACTATATTGAAAATTGCAAGTTTTGAAAATGGAATAAAGTAATTCCGAAACGAAAATTTGTCTATGTATAAAATATAATTTTGTACAATATTCACAAACTATTTATTGTTATTCACGATATAATACAATACTACTACATTATCAGAATACGTATATAAATGTCTAAAATCTGCTCTGCAATGTCTACCTCGTCCATCCTGTTATTCCCCACTCCCATGCATACGGTAAATAAAAGCGGGACATTCTAAAACAACCCAACGGTCTAGTTTAAATAATTTTAAGCGCATAAATACCGACATTCCCAAATAGAAAGAAAAAGTTAACCTACTAACCATCTAGATATCATGCCGTAACCTACCTAGTTCTTTAGCAGCATTACTAAAAAAATCCCACCATTCAACCGACATCGACACATTAGGTCTTTTCCTTTGCTTTTGGTGCAGTTTAACTTAAACTATGGCTGCGTTCCGAGTCGCGCATTTTATGTGATGCGTGCATTGAAAGACATAGAAAACTGTGAGCGTTCCGATTTACTTGTGCATATGCTACGCATAGGCTACATTACCTTTTTTTCTATGCGTTGTATGTTTCATTCTAGCCTCTGTCATTGTCTAAACTGATTTCGCGGCAAAACTTTTTATGCACGCATAGATGTTAAATCGGAACGATGTATCTGTTACATCAGACCCATACAATGCATTATGCGCGACTCGAACGCAGCCTATGTAATGTAAATCGGCTGTTTCGAGGTGCAGCGCAAAATCTGAGATACAAAAGGAATAGGTTTAGTGCAGATCAACTGATATTTTTCTTTGACATATAACATGTTTATTTTTAAATACGTGATCAGTTCGTATGCGCAATTGATCGTGATCATTTATAGTTTTATTCTGCACTATCAGTGGTGGCCGGTGCATCAATTATTAAGGAGGCTATGACATGATGGAAGTTTGTCGTATAGTATCGTGCGGAAGATACGATGTTACGAAGTTATACGAAGAAATTCGATCTACAGCATAGCCTCCTCGATGACGCATGCACCAGTCGCGACTGTGCACTATTTTCATATCTTCAACAATCTGAATAGCGATTTTGACTATATATTCTCAGGTTGAACTATACATACAACTGTGTTTATTGGAGGTAATTTTATTCATGCCAGTCGAAGAGTAGCCCACATACGTAATGTTTACTCGTATTTGATAAATTCATATTTTATGTCCGTTATTAATTCTAAAATTGTTTATGAAAGGTCTTTTGACGACCTTGATTTATTATTATTAGTTTTCAAATAAGGGTATCCATTCAGTTTAAGGCGCAACAAGTTTGCGGCAAAAACCACAAAGGGAACGCATTTGTATTTACCTGATATTCGCCTCTTATAACATATGTATGTATAAATTAACATATTTTTTATTGAAACCTCGCATAACTGAAATACATACAGTTACGAAGAAATGTCATACGCATATTCTTTCATAATAAAATTAATAAAACATATCAATTAAAATGTTGCATAACTTTATTTTTTTTATTATCTCTCAATACTTTCTAAAGAGTTAGCTTTTCATTGCTTGTTTACAACATAATACTGAAAAATAAATTGCAATTAACTCTTGTCTGCGATTGTATATCACGACGCTAATATTAGGTCTCTCTTATATTTTTTAATAGTAAAAAAATTAGAACACTGAATTGTTGAAATGAAAGCAGTAGATGTTGTAGAATTCAAGGCATCCTTATAAATCTGATGATGCCATCGGTAAATATGGGGACAATTTTGTGTTTCAGCACAATTGTCCCGTGCATAAATCGCAAATTGTGCAAGAATGGATACGTTCCGCAAATATTTATATAAGTATTGACCTGGCCTCTAAATAGTCCGGACTTAAGTCGTATTGAAAATTTTTGAGCCGCATTAAAGCAGAATATATATAAGTTGTATTTTTCTTCTTGGCCTATACCATATATATATTCCAGAAAATGCATAATGGAATAAATGGATAAGTAAAGTTCCTACAAAAAAAAGTGAATGACCTATGCGAAAATATATGTGGCGAGCGCATTTAGAATGGACTATAGCTTTTACCACAGAATATCTAACAACCAGAATATCACCTTGGCCTGGCGGGAATGGTTCGCGCATTTTCAACGCGCAGCTTGATCCGCCATTGAATCAGGTGAGAACCTGTGGTTAACTTTGCATTAAGCGCACGTCGCTGACAAGTTTATATTCGTCTGTTAATTTAAATAGTGTTATCAAGTGCAAGTCAATAAAATATGAAAATAATGGAAAAGAAAGTAAAATAATTGTAAAAATAAGCGATATACTTTCATTTTAATGTAGATATGTAACATATTCTCGAAATTCACTTCAGTTAGGTCTTGTCAGGCACCGAATTCTATCAAAGCCCATCCTGACTTCTCGCCCGAACAGTGACGTCAAGGTCACGATCAAAAGAGCCGACAAGGAGATGATATTCTGGTTGTTAGATATTTTGTGCTACGGGCACGATGCTGGACGGGCCATTGCTGCAAATGCCCATGGACAGCATAGCACCCGAAATTATCTTCACTGAAAAGGTGAAAATCTCTATACCGAACAGAGACCAGACACGTAGTGAGATCACTGCTAATGGTAACTGGTTCACGGACGGATCCAAGGGCTAGGGCACAGGAGCCGGTATTTGTGGGTCCAGTCCTAATCAAAGGATATCCCTGAGCCTGGGGAAGCATACAACGGTCTTCCAGGTAGAGGTGTTCGCCCTTGCAGCCTGTGCAGAAATGATTGCAAAGGGGCGCTACATGAGGAGGAAAATAAATATAATGACTGACAGCCAGGCTATCATCAAGGCAGTCTCGAACCCCGTAACTAGGTCAAAACTAGTTAAGGACTGCAAACAATCTCTGAATGCACTGGCACGAGACTACACGTTGTCTCTGATTTGGGTGCCGGGACATAAGGATATAAAGGGCAACGTAATAGCCGACGAACTAGCCAATGAGAGCTCTAAGAGACACTTCATGCGTTCAGAGCCCGTATGTGGGATTACTAAGGATTCCCCGAGAAGGGAGATCTGGACCTGGGTAGATAAAGAAAGTACAAAGAAATGGAGGTCGACTGAAGGTCAACTCTATACCAAAGCGCTGATAGGGGATGGGGATGTCAGTTTCTCTGATAACCTACTCAGGCGCAGCAAGAAAGAAGCTAAAACCATTACTGGGCTGGTAACTGGACACTGTCCCCTGAAAAAGGATCTACGCAACACAGGTCGAGTAAGCGAACCGTGGTGCAGAAGGTGCGAAATACAGGAGGAAGCGAGTTTACATGTAATCTGCACATGTGAAGAACTGAAGGTACTTAGGCAGAAATATTCCGGAAGAGACCTATTGTAGCCCTCGAAGGTTCTCAAGTTTCCTCTGGGCAAGATACTGGGCTTTATAGAGAACACCAAGCTGCTCGAGTAGAAATAAAAGATTTAATAGGGATGGTACAATGAGCACCTAGCTCAAGTGCCCGGACTTTATGTGCCTACGCTAACTTAGCGAAAATGAATAGGACCTCTTTCGATAAGTTTGTTTCTCTTACTTGCTACTGAAGGACAAGACAGTCAAACTCGTACAAAACGGACCCTCAACAATGGAAACTCTTAAACCTAATACAAACACTAACCACGTTGTTTAATTATTAAACCAATTTATTGTTGCTTAAGTTTTTCAAATACAAAAAAGAAGTAATATTTTTCACTTTATCTTGAATACATTTTCCTTTAATAATCTCTCCTATTATCCCTACGATTTCTGCTATTCCATTCCTGAGCGTTGGACCTGCCGAAATTTTGCCTATCACTCCTGAAGTTGCCTTGATTGGCGCCCCTTAGGAAGAAATTGCCCTGCTTGGTTTCCAAAATGCGCTCGTTCGAATCTACGAAGTTATTAACCTTATCGGCCAGTTGCAAAGCCAACGACTGTAGGCGGGACGGTTCACTTCTATGCATTACGACAGTTTGAGTTGGATCATCTAGGGAAGCCTAAAAGACATGTCAATTGTAACATATATATACGCAACTCCATTAATTCTCTCTTACCATAAGTTCTTCGTTTATAATCATCTTGGAAATGATAGAATGCACCGACGCCTTCTCCATTTCGAACATATCGGCTAAAGTTTGCATGGAAATGGAGTCGTAAACGTGAGAGTAGGTAAACAGATAAGTTCTCAACGATTCTTCCTTGATTAGACGTGTGAGCATGGCTCGGACATTGTCGGCTTGATAGAACAGATCCCAGACTTTAGCGTTCATTTTGTCGTTGATGATGAAGTTGTTGCAGGCGTTCCAATGGCCATTCCTCATAGCCTTGGCCGCGGCGACAACGTGCTCCCTCATGCTCTCCGGCGGACGATCAAACTTTGCCTTTCGGAACTTCTCAATTGCTGGTAGAAAGTCTTCGAGATCATACGCCTTCTGGCATCGAACTCATGCGCGGCCATATAAGGAATCTCGATCAGCATAGCCGACACCAAGTAGACGCATTCTAGGAGTTCCAAATTGATGTGCATATGGAAAGGCATCTGTCTTTGCTTTTCGATCTTCTCCTGTTCCTTGCTGCGTTCATGTTGACGCTGAAATTGAAATATAATATATTCTAACAAATTAATGTATTTCTGGTTTTAACTGTAATAATTAAGAGTAATTTTTCGCAAGAAAATGTTTTCCTCCCGCTTGCCGAACAAGTGCTTTACCAATTAAGCTATTAGAGGACGAGGTTCGAGCACCCTTACCAAAAGTATGTCGATATTAGATCTTCAAAGGCCGGCAGTACGGAAAATATGCAAAGATTACAAGTATTTACAGTGAGGAAATAACAAATTAATGTATTTCTGCTTTTAACTCTAATAATTAGGAGTAATTTTTCCCAAGAAAAAATTTTCTCCTCACGCAGGATTCGAGCCTACATCCTCCTGCTTGCCGGACACCCGCTTTACCAATTAAGCTATTAGAGAACGAGGTGAGGAGACATTTTTTCTTGGGGAAAATTACTCTTAATTACGTATTAGAGTTAAAAGCAGAAATACATTAATTTGTTATTTTCTCACTGTAAAAAACTTGTAATCTTTGCATAATTAATTCTGCTCAAAAATCTAAGCACAGAGACTATTTTTATGAAAGTAGAGGGGGTTTTAAAGAGTGTTTGTGAAAAATGCCGGTGGGGGCACTTTAGTCGTTCCTATGCAATGTAAATCCAAAAGATGTCGCTTTTAATTTTTGATCTGTACTAAGCTGTCAGTATTGCACACTGCAACGGGTTATACAACAAAAACACAGGGGTCGTTAGAAGAGAAAAAAATGTTTTAAATAATACTTAGTTTTCGTGCGGTTGCCACAACATTATCATGGCCTTTGGTCAACCCGGCGGCAAACATCAATTTTACACTGTCAAGTACGTGCGCAATCGCACGTAAAAACCATTTGTAGAATCGCCGACATTATCATTTAGTACTCCAACGTATGACTCGACGCTTTGAGGGTGGTAAATATTAATGTCGGTGACTGTACATTGTACTAATTACTATTGCATTCAGGACGGGTTCTGCAATCACTATCCAAAATAATGTGTATTTTGTATAGTGATTGCAGAACTCGCCCTTTTAGCTGTTACTTCTGGCGTGCCCATTGTTTACCACAAAAAATGCTGTAACACAAAAATACTTGTACATTGACTATTGCATTCAAGGCGGGTTTTGCAATCACTATCCAGAATAATGTCTATTTTGGATAGTGAATGCAGAACCCGCTTTGAATGCAAGAGTGATTAGTACAATGTGCAAACACTATCTAGTCGACCAAACCAACTAAGCAAAGGATCTTGGGAACAGTGGAAATAATATATTACTTATAATAAATTTATAGGCACTTTTGGAGAAATGGGTTTAGAAATTTTTACGGATGGGTCGAACGGTGAGGGTGGTACAGGGGCGGCTTTCGTTGTTTATATATAAAAGTTTAAATTAGGGGATCATCGCAATATTTTTCAGGCAGAATTAGTTGGAATAGAGCAGTAGATTATATTAGACGCGAAAGGGAATTCATACGGGACGTGAGAATTATAACAGTTCTGTATTAGAGGCGTTAGGGAATTTAAAAAATCCGACTTTGTTATTAGATACTTGGGATATGTTGCGTGAGGAGAATATAAAGCTTGATTTACACTAAACTTTTTTAGAAATGTATGACTATTTTCTAAACCAGATCGACTTGGATAATGTAAATCAGAAAATTCCGCCCGAGTTCGTATACTGGACGTGCGCACTAGTTTTTTTTTCATAAATAATGTGGAAATAACTACTCCTTTTCCGAACTACCAATATTTTTGTTTACAACTTACGTGGTCGCTAATCTCAAAAATGTAACCGCTATTTTCTAAATGTTGGTATACGGGTTCCCCTTCACTACTTGCGCATGCGCAGAGAATGTACTCGGCGTAGCTTATGTTTAAACAGAAGCGGGAAATTCTAGCTGAAATTGGTATGCAATCTAGTTTAGTTTTCTAGACGAAAAAAGTATAATGTAAATCAAGCTTAAAACTTTTTTGGACTAAGGCTCATGTAGGTATAATCGGTAATGAGAGAGCGGAGCAATTAGCGAAAGCTATGTCCCCTAGAGCGGTGTCTGATAGCTGACCGATTTACAGTAGATTCGCGATTATGTGAACTAATCACATTTCACATAAAATAGTATTCATATGGGCACGAAGCTACTGTATTATATTTTTGTATTAACAATCTTGGAGAAATTATATAGTTAGAGTAGGAACATTTCAATTATTATGAAATCCATATAGTACTTAGAATAGGTAGTCCCGTGTAGTACCTTTTCAGGTGGAGCACGGGGTTAGGATGAGTTGTAATTATTTCGTTTTTTTTTTCCATAAATAATGTGGAAATAACTACTCCTTCAATAATTCAACAACAAAGAAAACTGTAATCTGGTTATCTTGACAATTCGCCACAATCAATATTAAGTTACAGCTTAACATGCCGGTTACTGATCTCCAAAGTAATTTAACACTCCGTCGTTATTACTGATAATTAATTCAGTAGGACGAGTCCTTACATAACTACTTAGATATTCAATTGTTTAAAACTCCCAAAAGGCATCTTTTTTCCCGCACTTACACCTCGGTTTGTATGCTTTATTACGTAAAATTAAAAACAAGCCCAAAACGGTGTGTTGCCTGGAACAACATCCCTAATAGCCAAATTTAAATTTCCCGCCACTATTTTTAGTAAATTCAACATAATGGCATTAAAATAACTATTGATGTAGTACAAAATAGTGGATAGTTTTATGTTTCGACGTTGGAGTTACGAAGAATAATTGCGGGATATTTAAATTTGGCTATTAGGGATACCTACAATTGTTTGTATAGACACTTTTTCTATTTTACGTTTTAACCTACGTCATCGATTTTGGCCCATATGAATCAAATCGATACTTCTGAATCAAATTAAAAATCGTATAAACAAGATACCTTATGCGCGGTTTTTCAGTATTAGTTTAACTTTGATTTTGAGTTTAAGTTCAAATCAAAATTAATTAAACAAATTACATACCTGTGGTAGCAATCCTTGTGCCAATAATTCTTTCGGTTTACCCGTCATCATCAAATCGACCAAACAATTATGCGCATCCTTAATATTTGCATGTCGAAAAGCACACAACCCTAAATGGGCCATCATCCTATTATAAAGAATCTGTAACATAAACAAAAACATGTTGTTTACTTTCCTTTTTTTTTTTAATTGACAAGTGACAGCCGCCAATGTCAAATATATTGATTTACCTGTGTACTTGGATCGGAATGTTGAATATTCTCCTGCAAATGAGACATTAACACCAAATCCCTAGCTTGGAACCAGTTATCGTGCAGAGCATGGTGGTAAATGTGCGATAGGATGGCTCTAGTGCGCAACCTATCGGTGCCATCTTTAGCGTAGATGTATTTGCACAATTTTTCCATTTCTTGTACCGATGTTACGCAATCTAGTGGAACTTTACCCTGTGAAATTAGATATCACATTATTATGGGAGCCTTTTTCTTTCAGTTTTTCAAATAAAACGTACGCTCTTCTGGTTCAGGACTCTCGGATCAAATTTGTAATACAAATGTTCGATCTTGCGCAAATAGATGCGACACAGTTCCGACTGGTTGTTGTATATTTCGAGGTACTTCTGCACTTTATCGATCAGTGAGGCGACTTTCGTTTCGTCTTTCAATCTAGAAAGCGATTTCAAACCGATCAAATTAGAAACACATTAGTACATTTAAACTATACTTTGAGCGTAAGTGGAATAATTCTACTTTGATTATTAGGTGAGATGAAAATTTGCAACCGGTATTTATTGCCTTAAAAAGAGCTAAAACTAGCGGGGAACGGAGTCGCTGGGATTACTACAAACAACTAAGAAATTACACAACCGGTTCAGTTACAAGAGAGAAAAGGCCCTATATAGATTTTAAATTTCAAAATCGGAACTCTAAGGAACTTTGGTCGGAATTGCGTGCGTTAACATATGGGAAAAAATAAATACAATATGATTCCTGAACATTTGTCGGATGTTAATGCTATTAACAAATATTTTGTTACATCTGTTGTTGATATTCGCAATACCATGTCACCTGGTAACCGTAATTTAATGGCGTTTTACAATTTAAATAGAAAGCCCACTTTGCGTACTTTACTAGAATTTCGTGAAGTGAGTGAAGGAGAGGTTGCAAAGTATTAGGTCTAATGCTGTCGATTTGGATGGCTTCCTGTGATATTGGCATCTCTTACTCATTTGATAAATGAGTGCATTCGAACATTATCTTTCCCGGATAACTGAAAGCTTTCCAAGGTCGTGCCATTGCCTAAAAAGACTTCGCCAACACAATTTCAAGATCTAAGATCTATTAGCATACTTCCATGTTTAGCGAAAGTCTTAGAAAATGTAGCTTTTCAGGTCAGAGAGCACTTGGGGGCAAATGATATTATAAGTGAGACACAATCAGGATTTAGATAAGGCCATAGCTGCGTAACCGCTTTGCTTGATGGTGGTTATAGCGGTGTCTCTAGATTTTACGAAGGCATTAGATACCATTGATCACGATTTGTTGATTTGTATATTGTAATATGTTGGTTTTTCTGAGGGGGAAGTTGAATTTTTCAGGAGCTACTTGGGCCATAGGAGACAGGTGGTTTCTGTGAATGATAAAGTTGCAGATCAACTATTTATTGAGTCAGGTGTGCCGCAAGGGTCGGTATTGGAGCCATTATTATTCACTATATATACTTATTGTCTTGGTGACCACTATTATTTTTAAAAGCACCTTTACGAATTCAATTTTATAAGGAGCGATTTCCCGGTGTTAAGTTGCCTCCTGAACCGATTGTTACGAGATGGGGTACATGGTTGGAGGCGGCAATTTTTTTCACCGATAATTTTGAAGGAATAAAAAATGTAATTCTTGAAATCACTGCTGACTGCATTGCTCTAGAAAACTGTAACAAGATAGTAACATCAACATTCCATTCGTAAACTAGAAACGCAAGGGATGTCGCTCTCGGGAATCAGTCGAAATAGTAGACGAATTTGATATGCTATGTAAGAAGATTAGGGTACAATAGGTAATTCTATATACGACAAATTTAAAATGTGATAAATAAAAATGCGGGGTATTTGAAATTGAAGAAAGTTAAGAAAATTTTGGAAGGTGAAACAGTAAACGATTTCGACTTTAATTTTAGTTTAGAATGTATTGCAAAGTTAAAAAATGCACCAATTGCATCTGTGGATGTTGAAAGAAGCTTTTCTATTTCGAAGCATATGTATTCTGATAGAAGACAAAACTTTCTTTTACACAATTTTGAAAAACATTTAATTATAAATTATTTTAGAAATATGTTGTGAACAAATTTTGTGCAATAAAGTTAATGTTTAAATTTCTGCTCTTATTTATTTTATGTAAAAATTTTGCATATTGTCGCAATTTTTTTGCATATATGCCCCAGGTTTATGCATATTTTCTCAAAAATCGATGCATATATATGCGCATATATTCCAGTTTTTTCTTTGCATATAATCCGGTCTCTAGTTATATGTACCATGAGTTGTAACTAGTTTTGCAATTATATATACATATTATACTAAAGCTCAACAATTATCTGTTTTACCACTTTGTGAGTAGCTTTATGGCTATAAATGTTCATACTGTTTATGTTATTTACGCTTACTAAGAATTAAAGGATCTATGTGTTTATCGAGAATAAAATGATTTGAATTAAGAAATTAATAATTCAAGGTTTATCCATTGGTAGGTAACTTGGAATCTTACCTTTCAACGTATTCATTACTATGCGGATCGCATTCCTTCAACAACTTGGTGAATTCGTCATCCAATCTCTCCATGGACGTAAGAACACATCCTCTGATTTTGTACATCGGCCCGTCGAAACATTCTTGATCCTCTACCACGGATTCCAGAGATGAAAATGTTTGAATTTTGTAGCAATATATCCAACATTTCGGTCATGCGCTCCAACAACCTTAAACAGAGAAAAACTAAAGCAACCATTCGGTTTATCGGCGCTCGCTATTAACTTGTTCCAATATTCCGGTTTCATAGCGTCAGACACTTTCGGATTATAATCAAAGATGGCGGACACGATGGCGAACTTGATTTTGATTGCGATAGCGGGACCGAGATTGTGCTGCTCCGTTATGTTGACCAATTCGTGGAGAAGCTCGATTTGTTCGCGCCTGTCCGTACGTTTCTTTCCCCTAGCGGCCATTATTTCACTTAATTTCTTCACAACCAGATTTAAGTCGATCTCGGCGTCCTTAGCGAACATTTTCGGTTTTTCCTATACAAGGACACGGATGTAAATTTAAAATGATAATAATAATAACATTTATTTCTAAAGAAAATACAAAATCAATAAAAAAAAGCCGGTAATTAAGACTTAAAATATATATATCCGAATAACCATTTATTAACAACTAATTCCTAATAAATGAAGCTTAAGATGCTTTTTAAAAAGATAAAAATTAGAGATATTTATATCATTCAAAGGTTATTATACAGTTTACAACTCATATAGAAAGGACTTTTTTGATAAATTGGTTTCCTGTGGGGAAAAAGAAGATGGTAATGATTAATACGGGTAGAATAATCATGGGCGTAATTGTAAAATGAAAATCACCTTTGTGTTTAAAAAAGTAACATAATGTTTCGTAAATATACAGTGTGAATCGTTAAGAATGGGAAATCCAGAAACTGGGAGTAGTAGAGCCTAAAACATGAGGATTGAGCGCAACATGCCTTACACAAATGTTGCTCGTTACATATAGGATATTCGAGTTAATAATTTTATTTCTAAATTTCCCAATAATTCAGCAAGTTTTCATAGAATCAACAACAGAAACAAATTGGTATTACTACGTTTTTCAGCATCATGAATAGCAATTTGTCATCACTTTTACCGTTGCTCATAGAGAGCGCTAGATACACCCTACTGAATAGGTAAATCGAAGCTTTTTTGTGTATGCAGAATCACATAAACTGAATAGAAAATTTGAAAGAGCAACCTTTTTTTACATAAAAATACACACTTTTTTTAATTTGAATATCTTGATCCATTTTCGAGATATTTGCATTCGAAACTTTCAGTGCATTAATAAACAAATATATTTAGGAACATTGTAAATGCTGTTAAATAAATATGTTTTAATAGATGTAATAGAACGACTAGAATGCACTTTATTTTAAAATTTGATTTATCATTTACTTCCTTAATAAAAGATATTCGATTTCATTCTATCTGTGTGAACATATAAAACATGTAGAATTGATACTATATTTTTAGTTCTATTTAAGCGATGTGTGTGTGGGTGTGTTGACGTATGCGGCATCACGTAAGGAAGGGGCGAATAAAGAAGTTTGCCGCGGTAATGAGGACAGCGCAACGTCCTTGATTAGAGGACAACCGAGGGAAGCAAGTGGGAGAGCGTAGGTATGCAAGCGAAGAAAAGAAATCACCAGCCAGCGTCCACAACGCAGTTACATACATTATTCAAAAGGGATTGCGTAATGAGCTAATGTTAACCCCGTGATTGCTGAGTGTCTTGGTCACCGTTTGCTGCCGGAAAAGAATGTCCGATATTGTGCCAAGGGATAAACCTCTTGAGGGAAGAGCCTTGCAATTGTATTAGGTTGGGTATTATCAGCCGTGTTGTACCGCCGTATGCTGGGAATTTCCCGATATAGAGGGCCGAATACAGCCTTCAGAGAGTACGACGACGTAGTTATATCGAGCCAATTTCCAGACAAAACCACTGTGTGTGCCGAAAATCATACCGACCACGCCGAGACCACACAAGCCGAAGAACCGCCAACATCGTAAATGTTACCGCCTATTTTATTTAGTTATTAGTTTATAAATTCGAAATCATAATTTTATTTGATTTTTATTTAAATTTAATAATTTCAATCAGTCAGTAACATTTCAAAGGAGCCTCATTCATTATTTTTTTACCACAAAATAATCGTTATTTAGGTGTAATGTTTTTATTTGTATATTGTTCTGTCTTCGTTGTTTTAAAATAAAATATTGTAAAGGTGAAATCAATTTCTTTTATTATTTTATTTTGTTATTTAGTATGCAGGGAAGTACTATACTTTAAATACTCATAGAACCGCACGACCTAAGAGCGGTTACTTTAATCGATAAAAGATTTTCATGCTGGCTTTTTTTTTTATTTAATTCAATTAATTAATAGATATTATTATTTACCAATCTTACGGCGCCCAACAAAAAAATATAAGTAAATTAACGACCTATTAGATTTCAGCGTACAGCACAGCGCAAGATAAAACCCGTTCCATTTCATAAAATACTAGAATCTGATACTTACACTTGGGATTGCAACACCTCCTTTCACGGTTTCCCATTCGCCTTCACCGTTCTCTTCATCCTCTTTTCTCGCTTTCTTCCGGTCTTTTTCTTGACGTTCCTTCCTGCGTTCATCCTTCTTGCGCTCCTTCTCTTCGTCATCTTCCACGGCAGCTCCGGGTTTCTTTAAAAATCGTTCGCGCACCGACGTGATCTTGTCATCAAAATCTGAACTGTCTGTGCTTGTTTCGGAGTCCGAAGGCCAATCGTCGGAGTCGGAAGACTCGTTTCCGTCATCTGGCAAGGGAATGCCTTTCTTTTCGGGGAGCTTTGAAGGGGCATTGATCGATTCCTCGTCTGATTCAACCTCAACTTCTTCTGTTAGAAAGAAAATCGATTGCATTTATTTTTTTAAGTATGTATTGCAATAATTTACAATTGCTTTGTTCGCTGTGCTAATCAGTATCTAGTTACAAGAATTATTTCGGTTTTTTTCAGTGCGCATGGTAAGAAAACAATGGACTTTTCTATAATAAAAACTTGGGTACCTCTTGGAAAATAAAAACTCTAAACTCTGAAGATAAAAACTACTTGCCAAGAACTTTATCAAAAAATCAATAAGAACTAAAAATAAACTCTCAAAACAAATTGTAATAGATTTAAATAATTAAGTATTAAGATTAAGGGTAGATATTAGGCTGCTGTGCGTATACGATTAGCCTATATTTACGCTGATTTTCCAAATAAAACCCATTAAGTACGCATATACACCTAGAACACTGAGATAGCACTATTAGGCGTGCCGCTATTCCTACCAACAGCAACGGTATGTGATGGGGATGTGGTGGGGTCAAAAACCTAAAATCGTCGCTCTTTGCTCACATCACAAAGCAAAATAGATATATCTTAGTATCAATTATAAAGAGTATATAAATTTCTTGGCAGACTGAAACGGCTGTTCTGATGCTTAATAATAGCTTCAAGTGGTCCTAATTACTATTTAATATAAAAAAATTGACAAAGTACATCTTCACAAGCAAACAAAATTTTGATCATTCAGAAATCAAAGTGAGGCTTAACTCTGTAATTTTATATAAAGATTCTCACAGAATGACTAAACACAATTTAAATAAGTCTTTACGAAGAAAAAAATAAAGTATTAAAAAAATTCATACTAAATGAAGAATTCACTACTTAGATAATAACAAAATATAACTTACTTTTATCTTCTTCTTCATCATCATCAGGCATGTCAGGATTTTCTCTGAACTTAGCTAAATCCTCCTCAAAATCCTTAAGATACTTCCTCAATTTCTGCCGCATGGACGATAATGACTTGCTGAAATGCATTCATCAACAAACATGTGTTCAAAAGAGAATTATGCTGAATAATAAATACCTGTTATTTTTACTCATATTCTTTCTCCCTTTCCGATCTTCCCACATTTCGGTTATGAAATCTTCCATTTCTGTCAAGCATCGAATGTAGAATCTGGGCGTCTGACCATTTTCTTCTTTTGCGATGACAGGTTGAGCTTTTACAAATGCTTTTTGCAATTCCTCAAAACCTGAAACATGAAATGATGTTTATAATGTGAACTCGAAGGATATGTTGCAATTCACATACTACTCAGCATGCAGCTCATGTCCTTAATCTTCTTATAATTCCTTATTTGTTTTATTATATTCGTGAGTTCCTCATACCGTTTTTCTTTCATGGAACGCACAACTCGTTTCACTTCTTCCTCGTCATCACTGAACTGTAACATTAAATATTATGATAATTTTACAGGAAAAATTTGAATGAAAAATTATTTACCGTGTAAGTTGGAATTGGTGCACGTTGAATTTGTTCCTCTTCAGAGGAGCTCTCTGAATCAGAGTCAGATCCGGCGAAAAAACGACTCATCTTTGCTTATAACACTCTCAAACAATTAGTACAACTGAAAAGGCAATATTCACTTACTTTACTTATAGATGAAAGAAAAAGTCGGCAACGACAAAATCAATATCAAACCACATCAAACTGACATTTTAGAACACTACTAATGCTAATTCGCTAATATTGGTGAATTAAGAATAATAACAGTTATACAACAAACTTCTTGAAAAGCGTGTATTATAAAACTACACCGCATATTTACCTTTTATTTTTCTTTGATTAAATATGAAACAGATGTAGAATACAATATTATAACCTATAATGAAATGTGGTGAAATTTCTAAACAGAACTTAGCAACATACGATGGTCGAGTAACGTGACAGTAAGCTATTTCAAATTTAAATATCCCTATTAACCTTAAAAAATATTTTTTATAATAGGCTTTTTAATGAATTTGTGCATAATGTGTTTGTGTATGAGTTTCGCCACGAGTATTATTTTTTGTTCTATAGCCTTATTAAAAAAAAAACTCCCCAAGAAGCCTATACGCGAAAGATTTCTATTTCAATTTATTGGCTATCTAAGATAGTTATTCAACTATAATTACATAGAGGTCGCTCGAAAATTGAAAGTCCTCGAGTCATCCAAAATCTGTTGCAAATAAGATTGGAAACCATGTTCTTTTGCTCGTTTTCTTTATTTAAAAACGAGTTTCAAAAAATTGAAGTTGTCAAATAACTAAGGTAACATAAGAGTATTTTTATTTAGTAATAACATTAATAAATGTCTTTATTACCAATAAAATTCTACACAATATGTGAAGATGTGTACCTGGGTTACAATAGAGTTTTATTCAGAAAGGAATAATAGTTTAGTTATACTCCATACTCCATACGTAGTAATGATATATTGATGAAAATTAACTTTAAGCTCTCCATAAAATATATACATATATTCACCTTAAATTTTAATAATTATTTTCTCAAATAAGATTTCTGGTCCCTTGTACCACTTTTCCATTGACTCTCAAAAGTAGAAACATCCAGCAAAATTTTAGCTTAGAGAGGCCAAAGAAATAAAGTATTATAGGCTTCATTAGTGGGAAAAACTACCATTGTCCCGTGCTGTTTTAGTTCATCAGGAATTTACGTTCTCCCGTTGTTTATGTTCATTTGTCAAAGAATGAATCCACAGTTGAAGAGAAATGGGCCACCTGCTATAACATATGTTCATCCAATAGTCGGATAAATGAATCTTTGTTATCGTTTATCGTTTTCATTACTGGGATGGGGAATTATTATTATTATTTGTTATGTATTATATCTTCAATTTGAGATTGTCGTTTACCATGTTTCAGAAACATTTTTAATTGTACAAAGCCTGCGTGTTTCGTTTTTGTCAGAAGAAGACGTGGTCAGATAGTCCGATTTTCTGTGTAAAGTGATTGTGATTACAAAAATTACAAGTATGCTTGTCTTTAATTATGAGTGAAATACGTAAAACTGTGGTAAGTATAAGTACACGTTTTAATGCTTTATAAAGTTATAACCCATCAATGCTTTGATACAAATTATTTGGCAATAGGGATTTACAAAAACTGAATTGTAAAATATTTACCGAGTTCATATATCATAGATATATTGGGAAGTACATAAGTATGTTTTGTGGTTTTTTAAATGTGCATCTAATTGTTTTAAATAACCATTATTATTGTTAGAGTGGCCATCCGAAACAAAGGTTCTTCCATGTGGGTTGGTTATAGTCAACAAAATCTTCAGCAAGTTAATTTACATTGCCAAAGATCTAAAATTAACTAAAATAACATTAGTATTTGTGTATTGAAAGTATTGTGGTTGCAATGAAACCTCTAATATTGACAATAGAAATCCTCTTCCAGATGTAAATGTGTTATTTATTTATGAGGCTTGTGACAGTAACATATATCGGGTGAAAAGTTGCAAGCTGTAGATTGCATTCTGAGCGACTGGGAATGGGTAGGACTTTGGCCTGTTTCAGACGAGGCGGTTTAGTTGATTTAACTAAGTTGTCTGATGGTTTACTCTCAACTAGTTAATTGTTATTGAAGACCTCTTATGTCTTCTTCCAACTATGTCAATCTCCCGCCTTAGTTCAGCTGGCAGTAATTTATTACCACGTTTATTGATAACTAAAATAATACCCATACAAAAAATGTAGATAAATTTAGAAGATATTTTAAAATGAAAAATACTTTAAGTTCTTATCGGGTATACTTATCTACTTAAGTATAAATATTAACGTATTTCGTTCGGAAATGCATATATTTAGTCTTTAAACTGCACTAAAAATGGGATATTGAAAAATGAAACCCACTAGTATAGTAGAGTTGATGTATGCCGATGATATGGTGGTATTGGCAGAGACCGAAGAAAACCTGCTACATAATATAAACATCTTAAATGAAGAACTTACAAAAATGAATATGAAAATAAATACAGGTAAGACAAAGAGTATGATAGTGGCAAAAGAGAAAACAAAACATAACATTAAAATAAACGGACAAATAATTGAACAAGTCAACGAATACAAGTACCTCGGGACGATAATTGCAGCCAATGAAGAGATAGACAAAGAAATAGATGAAAGAATGAAGAAGGGTGGAAAAATATATAATACAATGAAAAAGACATTCCTAGGAAAAAAAGAGGTGCAAAAGAACGTTAAAGTCGACGTAATAAATAAAAGAGTAAGGCTGATGCACAGCTGCGAATCCTGAACGCTAACCGAATAACATAAATCCAGAATTAATGCCATGGATATAAGATTCCTAAGAAAAGTAGAAAATAAAACGAGAAGAGGTAGAATCAGGAATGAGAAAATAAGGGAGGAATTGGGAATAATACCAATACGAATGAAAATAGAAGAAGGACAGCTAAGATGGTATGGACATATTTGTCAAATGTCAGAAGAACGAATAACTAAGAAAATTTATGAAACTAAAATATCTGGGAAAAATACAAGAGGAAGACCAAGAAGAACATGGAACGATGAGATAAGGGAAGCATTAACCGAGAGAGAAATGAATTGGCATGAGGCAAGAGAAATGACAAAAGACCGGAAAAGGTATAAGTTGTACATATTCGGATGATTTCAATAATCGGAATAACCGAATCAGAATATTATTCCGATTCCATATTCCACCAGACATAGGTACTCGTATAAGTTGCACGCCGTATTCAGATAATTTCAATAATCGGAATAATTCACACGGTGCGCAGTGGAATATCGGATCATATTAAATTTGATGTTTACTTTTTACGTATCTAAATCTCTATTAAACTTATTTACAAGAACAGTTTACTATTTTCTCTTAATAAAAAATTTTGCAGATCACTAATATTGTGTGTCCTTGAGTGAATCTAATTGTGTGATCAGGAAAACGAATTTAGAATGATCCAGTTAAAACGGGAAAGTTAAGAATTTGCAAAATCACACAAACCTATATGGACACCTACCCAAATCGTTGTGCAAATTTTACGGATTTGGAATCATCCGATGTGGAATTATCCGATTCCGAATAGGAATCTAATAATCGGAATCATTTGAATATTTCAATAATCGGAATCAAGGAATATTTTAATTCGGAAATTCACAACACTACTCCAAATGAAAAAAAAATGTCTAAAAATTTGACATGTCATGTTATCGATGAAATTTCGTACCGTCTAAAACTTAACAAGTTTCGCCCTGTTACGCTTCTGTAATTCGATTCGTAAATGTAAAATAGAAGTGTAGGTGCAGGGCTATCTTATATATAACAGTTTATGTAACAATGTAACATGCTAATTAGCCGGTATCACTTATATAAATATGTTACGAAATGTTAAGTGTAAATGTTATGTTTGAGTTTAAGGAACCATGTTTATATAACACAAAAGTTATCATGTTATATAACAGAAAAGTTAGCCGGTAGGGGGGATTGTTACAGCGAATTCATTTTGTCAGAACCTGACTGCAATGAATATAGTTTCAGAAAGCTATAGAAAAAGATTAACTCTTTCAGAAGTCCGCAGGATAGACAGAAACAGAGGGACGCATTGCATCATGACATTTTTTCTGTTTTTTTTGTGTCAAGCTGTCAAGTATTTATTGACATAATCTGACATAAGAATAGCAGTGTTTGATTTTGATAAATAAGAAAAAAATAATGGAGAAAGTTAAGAGGCAACAAAAAACAACTCGAATACAGTACGAGGAATTATTGAATTTAAAAAAAACAGGGTTTTCGAGATATCGTAAAAAAAAAAACGTAAATTTTGATCGAAAATTTTAGCAAATTTCTGCGAAAAATCACCGAAATTTTGAAATAACCCCAACATTTTGTACATCAAAATAAGCGTCTCTTCGAGAGGAATCGAACGGCGCCGTCCTCCTACCGTTCTACGGCCGAACAAAACCCAATGAAATAGTTAAGGTAAAGAATCTGTGGGCAGAGTTTGCAGAAAAAATGACAGCTCTCGGAAATAAGGTTGCAAACGCTTTTAATTCTAATGGTACTCTTGTGCTTCGGACTCTTCTTTGGAAGTGATCTCTCATTTGTTCTATCAGTGCTCTTACAGTATTTTTATTCAGTCGGAATTGCTTTTAAACGCGGCATCAGGCAAATTAAATGGATTTGATCCGCCTCCAATTTGCTTCCTTTCAAGTTTAAGATTATGCCTAGAATAACAATAGAAAAAAAAAACTCTATTTTACGTGTAAATAAGGACAATTTAATTTACTTTTCAATCTGTCCTCTGATATGCCTTTCGAGAGTCTATTCTATGTCTACTTCTGTATTCCTGCTACGTTTTTCTGTTTAAATCATACACTAACATAAACTGTTATATATAACGACAGCCCTGCACCTACCACTTCTATTTTACATGTTACGAATCGAATTACAGATTAGCGTAACAGGCGCGAAACTTGTTAAGTTTTAGACGGTACGAAATTTCATCGATAACATGGCATATGTCATATTTTGTTATATAACGGATGACATTCATGTTATGTTATTTAGTCGGTAGGAGAGATTATAAGATGAACAGCTTCATCATGTCGATGTCACTTACTTTCCGCCCTAGGGAGGAAAAATACAACTTTCCTCCCTCAAATAAGGGACTGGAAAGTATCCACTTTCCTTCCTGCTGTGGGAAAAAAAGGTTTAAAACAGACGTCATACTAGAATTTAATTCCAGTAATGTATAAACTTGAATTTCGAAATCACTGACACTTTTCGCAAGGGCATTTTTATTTTTTGTTATTTAAGTATAATCGTAAACGTTTTTTTTTGATCTTTCGAGTTAATTTTCTGCAAGCAAATCGCATGCAACTTCTACCCAATTGCCAGCGTAAAATTGTTTTACAATAAATAGTTTTTCCTTGAGCGTATAATATTCCATTTTTTTTTATAAAATTACTGACGTTATGAAAACTTACTAACCGTTATAAAATTTGAGGACCGTATCTTATTCAAACATCCAGCAATGTCTTCTTAAGAAATGAACGAAATGAATCGAACTAAACTTGAAGTGAATTACGCTATTATTATTACACATGCCTAGCGAGTAGTAGATGGAATGAGGGCTATATTGAATTGATTTAATTTAAATTGAAAAGATCGGTGAGGGGATGGGGATATCATTTTGTAGTAGTTAGACAAGGGTAGAGAATAGCGGTGAGTGTCTGCCGTTAGACTGCGATAGCATACGAATTGGAGATGGTATATCGAAGTGGATACCTGACACACAACCGCCCAGCAGAATAGAATGGATATTTCTCTACTTTGTTATCTGATATAACTCATATTTTGCATCCTTCTTTTAACATATTACGGCAATAGACAGTCGAAAGTGCGCGACAAAATTTAACTTTAGTATAGGGATTTTATACTATTGTACATAAAATGACCTTGCAATACACGCACCGATGCCTATTTTGAAACGATATTGGACGTTAGGCACGTGGTGGGAGACACGGCGCGCGCATGGGATTTCCATTCTGTTGCGATCGTTTGTGAGGCGTGCATCAATTGATTCTCGACGCGTGTATATTACTAGGTAGCACACATCTTTCAATATGTTTGTTTATACTACCCAGGAAAAGATTCAAATCATAAAATGGTATTACGGCGGCAATAGCTCAAACGAGATCATCGGGCGATTCGCTTTTGAGTTCGAAAATCGTCCTATTCCCGCCGAACAAACTATATTGAATATTGTTCATAGATTTGAAAAGTGCGGGTGTGTAAGAAGCTGTAGAAAATGTTTATATATGTACAACGGACGACCCAGCAAGCGCCGTATTAACGAAGAGCGACAAAAGAGGGAAGCAGCGGTCTGTGCAGCAGTTGAAACAACAGTAACCAACGCAAAACAAATTTCTGAAGAGACAGGTATCAAACAGCGAACAGTACAGCGTATTTTAAGAAAGAATGGGTACAAGTGGCGAAAAATTCCTGATTCTTAGAAGATATTTTCTGTTAATATAATCATGTAATTATAGTTGAGCTTTTATCATTTAATTATATTCGTTTCTTCGAACATCCATCAGGGTTTACTCATAGTTTACTAGTAAAGGTTAAAATTTGTATTGTTATATGCTTATTTGTACAATCATTATCGATATCTAACCTAGTATAAATTGGAAACAATTCCATGTACTTTTTCAAAATGTATGTTCCATTTTTAATAAATTATTTTTCGTCCTATCTTCTTGTTTAACTTTTAAGTTTTTAAGTGAAGTTGGTGACTTATTTATACGTATAGTCGGTTGGAATTCAGCGACACCGTTACGAATAAAATTGGGGGAGCATGAATAGTTTATACAATAGAATATTTTGTTTAGCGACGAAACATCGTTCTACTTACAATTAGACGGACATCACAATACCCAGATAACTGGCTATTGGCACAGTATAAAGCAATAAGGACGACCTCATTAAATCATTTCTTTTTTTGTGGTCTGTTCTCAATGACTTTCAAGCTTAGCTGTCATCTTGTAAAGCTGTTGGCGGGAATTTTCAAACGTGTGGAGTAAATTACATTTTAAAGAAAGTAGAAAAATTTATTAGAGAAATCCATAAATTTATACGTTTTTTATTCTAATATTTCAGCTTATAGTAATAGAAAGACACGATTCTAGTAAAATAATGTTTGATTAACACCGAAAAAAAAATGTTTTATTAACTATAAAATGGTGTACTTAACACTTTTTTCTTTTTCAATATGAGCAATGATATTCTAGTGTTAATGCAATACGTAAAAAAATGTTTAATTACGTTAGTTAACTGAATAATAATAAGTGTTATAGGAAACAGACTACCCGTGATTCTTTGAACATGTAGTTAATTTTCCATTAACAATTTGTACCTGCTAATTGAATAATACAACAACATTATCTCAACACAATTACTTGTTGTGGACACATGAAGTAATAATTGTCTCTATAATTTTATAATATTGGTTTAGCAGTGGTGCAGTGTTATTTCAATGATTAATAAATTTTGTTATTCATTTCTATAAAATGCGGATTCAAAACTTATATCGTTTCATTTAACTTACCTGTAGTATTCATCGAATGACTATGTGCATGTAATTGAACACTTTTAGGTAGTTATACGAAAAAGATTTTCTTGCTAGTGGAACCATTTTCGATTTTGCTTAAAATCACATTACTGATCGGGCGAGTTTTTAATTTCATCCATGGATCTATCGATTACTGTATCATTAATGTAATAAATTACACTATAATCAATGGATCTATTGATAATACATAGCTATATATTGCATAATTACGAAAACTATAGTAGGTAATAGAAGGAACACATTGATATCAACGGATTAAGCTTTTGTGCGTTGATGTCATCATTGTCCATAAACTTCCAAGGCTATCTTTACAGCCATGATATAAGAAAATAAGGTATGCTCATCTGAGAACCAAAACTCATCTTTTTCGCGCATGGCCCTCAGATACGTCATCACTCGGCTGTCGCCATTGTTGTCTGCATTAATGTTTGTACCAGACTAATAGATACATTTCATTTGCCATTAAAAAAAATATGAACCATTTACAATTAGTGAAATTTTAGTACGTGTAAGTACAAACAGGTATGAACCCAGTAAACCAAATTCAAATTTCCCGCAATAATATTTAGTAACTTCAACTTAAGGGTATTCAAATAACTATTAATCTAATACAAAATCGTAGGTAATTTCATGCTTGAATGTTGAGGTTACTAAAAATAATTGCAGGAAATTTGAATTTGGTTTACTGGGAAGGTAAGAGCTAAAGAAATGTAGAATATGTTCAGTTAAAGTAAAGCTTGTAATTTATTAATGCTTTATTTGCTTCATTGCACTAAAATAAGCAAACATGAAATGTTACTCTAAAGGCAAAAAATACTTTACATTCAATTGAAAATTACATTTAAAAATGTGAATTATCTAAAATTTTGTTTCAATGCAAATTTAATTGAAGGAAATGGCAAAAAAAAATAGTTTTATTGATTTTAATAGGATAGATTAAAAAAAAAAAAGTTAATTTTCTTTACATGGGTGATATCTATTAAATTATTGGATTGATAGTACTGTTTGGCCCTAGATGCGCAAGAGCATACCTTATTTTCTTGTATCATGTTTACAGCTGTGTATGGATATCTTCGGGACTTCCATTACTACGTCATGTCGGTAGCAAGAACGCCGTTGTTATCACTTGTGTTATAGATCTTCAATTGGAAAATATGTATGTAATTTTAGGAGATTAAGCATTTGGAGACGGCCTCGAGCGAAAGGTAAGTATTAGTAGTTTGGGGATAATGTAATCTCATTGGAAATTATCACTGTTAAAGACACATGCAATGTAAATTACGTAATATTTTTCGTACTGAACTAATTAACTGCAGGTAAAGTCAACAAACAAAAAATGTTTTACAATGACATATTCAAAATATGTATATCAAACATTTACGGCATTATACAGGGTGATTCATTTTTTTTTTCGGGAAACTTAAACAGGGTATTCTACTCACCATACTGGTGTAAAAACTCTATATAAACATATATCCAAAAATGTTTCGTTTTCGAGTTACAGCATGTTGAAGGTTTTTTTATTGTAGCGAACGCAGACGCCATTGCGGAAAAGTCGAGGTAAACATAATAATAATTACCATTAAATCAGGCTTATTACACAGATTTTTTATTAAATGTGAAAATTGTTAATATGACAAAAGTAACATTAATTGTTAATAAACAAAATACTACTAAAACCTTAGTTTTAAAGATGTTCAAAATGAAATCCATTAACATTAATACATTTTCTACAACGGCGAATCAGTGAATCAATAGCGCGGGTTATTTGTAATGGATTTTGTCGCATTTCATTACAAGCTTCTTCAATTCTTAAAATTAACTGTTCTCGTGTATTGATAGGGGTCGCATACACTTTATTTTTCAGCGTACCCCACACATAGAAATCTAAAGGGTTAAGATCTGGCGATCTTGGAGGCCACAGTACTGGTCCTAAACGCCCAATCCAACGTTGTGGATAATTAGCATTTAACCATTGTCGCACTATTAATCCATAATGAGCTGGTGCACCATCCAATTGAATCCAGGTGCCATTTCTCCAGTGAAGTGGTACGTCCTCAAGTAAATCATTTAAGTATTGCTAAGAAATTCGTAAAATAATTCAGAGTTTAATCGTGGAGGCAAAAAGTGAGGTCCACAAACGTTATTATGTAAAATTCCCATCCACACATTAACACTGAATTCATTTTGGAAAGAACGTGGTCGAATTTCGTGTGGGTTTTCATGTTCCCAGACATGGAGATTATGATTATTAAACACTCCGCTTCTAGTGAATGAAGCTTCGTCTGTCCACATTATTTTGTGCAAGAAATTGTTATTGTTTTCGTATTCGTATAAGAGCCAGTCGCAAAAGATTACCCTTCTTTCTGCATCCCCCGGCTGTAAGTTTTGAACAGGTTGGAGATGATAGCATTTTCTATGATCTGCACGTAATGTACGCCATACCCGTGATTGCGAACATTGCACTTGTTGAGCTGCTCTACGAGTGCTAAGTCGCCGGTTAACGTCAAATAACCGCAAAATTTGATTATCATTTCTTCTGACCATTGCAATGTTGTTCCTGTACTAGTCATGATTAATACGTAAACCCAATTCACGAAAACGACGGTGCGTATCGATAAAAACTTGGGCATTTGGAACTCTCCTCATTGGAAAACGCCTTGCATATTCACGAAGCGATGCTTTAGCATTACCATCGCAGAATCCATACACGTAGTGAATATCTGCATATTCTTCACTACTAAACTTCCGTGGCATAATTGTGAACAATAACGCTATCGATCACACTTTTCAGAATCGAATGACTTTCACAACTCAGCGTATGACTTTCGGTTTGACAACTACCCACTTTGATGCAAAGATTGATAGTACCGTTTTCACCAAGCTGCTGTAAACGGGTTCGGGACTCTTCACCGACTTCCCCGATTTTTCCGCAATGGCGTCTACGCTCGCTACAATCAAAAAAAACTTTAACAAGCTGTAACTCGAGAACGAAACATTTTTGGATATACGTTTATATGAAGTTTTTACACCAGTATGGTGGGTAGAATACGCTGTTTAAGTTTCCCGAAAAAAAAATGAATCACCCTGTATACTAAATTTATATTAGCGTAATAACACGTGGTTAAGTCCACAGCCAAGTCTCGCGCCATTTTGATCTGTAAAAACAGAAACATTAAATTGTCGCGCCGGTGTTTCTATTGCCAGCATTAGTCTGAATCACTACTAACAATAAGTACTTTAACAACTTTTTCTACAATTGAAATACTTGTGTATGTATGTATGTATGTATGTAGATGAAGGGTGGTGTTACACTGCGACCTAAAGGATCTATTGTGTCCCCCATTCTTGCTGCTTTACAGTTGGCCTTCCAATCCTATTCCTTTTAAAAAGTGTAGGATGTCAGAGGGCCACAGTCTAGGTAAGTCTCCCTCTTCGATTTCACATGCTCCCAGGTATAATGCCCTCGGGTTGCACAGTGCTGCGCAGTTTGAGAGGAGGTGGATGGGTGTTTCATCCTGTTCCCCACAAAATCTGCATTCAGGATCTTTTTCCAATCCAAGCTTACTCAGGTGTCCTTTCAGTCTACAATGGCCTGAAAGTATTCCTGTTAATATGCGAACATTGTTCTTACTCAGGTTGATGCATTCTGTAAACCTCTTCTGGTTAAGTTCCCAGAGAATTTTACTCTGCGTCATTCCCTGGAGATTTTCCAGTAACTGGATTTTCTCTGCTCCATTTCTATTTTTAGTTTCTTCAGTATTGTACTGCTACTTAACCCGCAAAAGGGTTCAGGCCCTACGAAAGGCATTCCAGCCCCTTTTTTCGCGAGGTTATCCGTTATTTCGTTTCCTTCCACTCCTGTGTGACCCGGAACCCACAGGAGGGTTACTTTATTTCTTTTGCCTAGCTCATTTAGTTTCCCTAGGCATTCCCAGACCATCTTGGAGCTGATTTCATATGAGCTCAGCGCCTTGATGGCTGCTTGACTATCAGACATGATGATAATCTCCTGTTTCCGATAGTTCCTATCCATATTGAACTGAACACATCTTCCAATAGCGTGTATTTCCGCCTGAAATATACTTGGGTATTTTCCCAAGCTTTCGAAATATGTAGTTCTAGGCCCGTATATTCCTATTCCAGTTCCTTCTGCCGTTTTGGAGCCATCAGTGTACCTTGATGGATTTCTATTAAAATTCAAGATGGTGTTATGATCCCGCTCGCTCCTGTTACTTAGCTTTGTGGTGAATTCCTTCACAAAGCTAAATTTCTTTAACATGTCATCCCGGGGCATATCCCAGGTTTGATCACCGTCAGGAGATTGAGGCCTATGCCTAATCATTCTTCCTTGACCATTCTTAGTGCGGTTCTTTTCGCCACGCCCTCCACTACAATGTGGAGGGGGCAAGATCCAATACTACTTCAATAGCTGCTGTGGGCAGGTTCTCATAGCCCCCGTTATGCATACACATGCTAATCTTTGCACTTCGAGAGGTTAATTCTCGCGGTGGCCAGATTAGTTCTTTTGCTCCATGCTACTGATGCATAGGTGATGATCGTGCTCACTATCGCTGTATACATCCAAGCAGTATTTTTGGGTTGCATCCCCAATTTTTCCCTGCAAAGTTTCTACACACACATCAGAGCTCTTTTGGCCTTGTTGGTTACCTCAAGCTCATGTTTGTTCCATAGAAGTTTGTTGTCTAGGTGAGGCCTAGATATTTAACTTCCGCTCTCCAGTCTATATTTTGCCCATCCAGTTTTATGGTTCTAAGATTGGATTTTCTTTTCCTGGTAAACGCTACTAGGTTTGTCTTAGTGGGTTGACATTGAGTCCCATCGATTGACACCATCTTCTCGTAAAGTTCAATCCTCTTTGAACTACGTCACAGAGAGTATTCTCAAATTTGCCTCTTGCGTATATGACAATATCGTCAGCATACCCTTGACAGGATATGCCTAGATCCGTCAATCCGCATAAGAGTTCGTCTACTATTAGGCTCCACATAAGTGGGGATGTAACTCCCCCCTGTGGGCATCCTCTGGTCGTGCTAACCGAGATGGTCTTATGTCCCACCTCCGCTTCCACCGACCTGGTAGACAGTAGTTGCGACATCCATCTAGAAGTCACGCCGTCTACCCCCCTATTAATTAATGCTTTTTTGACAGACTCGTGGGGAGTGTTGTCAAAAGCACCCTCTATGTCTAGAAAGGCGCACACTACGGTTTCTTTATTCGTCAGGGCATCTTGGATTTGGTCCGTCAGCTCCACTAATGCAGTCTCAGTGGATTTGCCTGTTTGATAGGCGTGCTGACAGGGGTGCAATGGCACCCGCTCCAAGATCTCTGTTCTGATGTAGTTATCTACAGCCTTTTCCACCGTTTTCAAAAAGAATGATGTAAGGCTGATAGTCTAAGGATGTTAGGGTGCGTGATGTCCTTTTTCCCTGCTTTTGGTATAAAGGTGACTTTAGCCCTTCGCCAGGCTTCTGGAATATATCCCAACTCCAGACTACTTTGGCTTATACGAATCATGTGAGGAAGGATTTCTTCCTGCCCTTTCTGAAGTAAGACTGGAAAATCCCGTCTACTCCCGGTGTTTTGAACGGCTGAAAGGTATTAATAGCCCATTTTAACCGTTCGCTGCTACATATGTGTCTTGCCATTGTAGTAGCTAATTGAAATACTTATATAGGTATTAAATACGATACTTACATTAAGTGCTGATGTTCGCTACATACCCTCTTCTATCAAAAATTTGAGACAAATGATACATCAAATTAGGGATGGCTGCTCCGGATCGGACCTGTTCTTTCGGAGCTGGTTCGCTGATCGGAGTTGGTGCACCAAGTTCGCTTTTCGTAAAAGAGCGGATTTGCTAATTCCCCGGGTGCAGGTCTGTGGCCGAGTGCGAGTGTAGCATCGGACTCGATTGAACCAATTGAACTAGATAGAGCCGGAGCCGGAGCTATTTCACGAGTGCACTCGCTCCCGCACCCGCACTCGTTCTAAACCTTAACCTGTTCATATAGGTCGTAATGAATCGTTTTAAAACTTCTCCTCGTATTGTGGCTAGGTGCATTTCCTGGATTTGTATGTTTACTATACGGCGGCGAATTGCTACCCCGAATTTCAGATTTATTTAGAAATTTTATTTTAGTAGTTCTATTCTTTTTTTGAAGAACGTTGTTTTAATTCATTCCGCCCGCTTGAAATAACAAAGTTAATTGACTTGTCAACAACAAATTTATAGTTTTTCATATTTATTATTATTTGTAAATAGAATTGTACAATTAATTACCAAATATGCATTTTGGAAACGAAATATACGGATAGAAACATCATCATTAAAATCTGGTAGTATAAACATAGTACTTGTGTATGCATCTATAATAGTATATAGGTTTATACTGTGGTATAAACGTTAGTTAAATTAAAGTTTGTTGTGTATGGAATGAAACTATGTAGTTGTGAGAAAATACGTTTATTTTCACAGATATAAACGTATTACTATAAAACGTAAAGGAACTTCCGGCAAGTTTTTTTGTGTTATTTACACAAAAAATATTGAACAAACCGCAAAGAACTAGTCAATAGTCATGCTGCTATTAAATTGCTATAAATTAGAGATATTCAAATATATCACTCTTCCTACTTCTCTATATTTGCTTTTGCATTTACGGTACCAGTGCAATAAAAAAAAGAGTAGAGTTTAGAAGAGACTGTAGACCTGTGAACCTGATTTCTTGCACAAGGTTCAGAGCCGGAGTCGGAGCTGGTGCACCTGCTCCGCATAAGGAGCAAGTCGTATACCATCCCTACATCAAATGTAACGGTTATACGATGCGTGTTCTATCCTGCAAAATGAAGTGGAAGCACGGTAAACATAATACCGCTTACGCGCATGTATGTATATATCACGTCACTGGGAAGCAATAATGGCGCTAAATGCAAAATATTAATTTTTTACAAATGATTTAATTAAGTGCTCTGGAGAAATGATATTCTTTTGAGTAACTGAAGGTGAATAAAATAAACAAAGTGGGTATGCAAATTTTGTTTTCCATATAAGTACTTGCATTTACATATTAAGTTTTGTTCGTGTCGCCATTTACTAACGCTCGCATTAACTCCGTACTGTCTGTCCGGTTTTTGGGTGTATTTATCGATGTTTTAATTGGATTTTTGTTGTTTTTTTTTTGATATCAAGAATAATTATCCCGCCTCTTGAGGCGCCATCTGTAGTTAGTAGGTAATATAACCAATAAGCGACACACACGTGTTGTAAAATGTAAACAAGAACAACGCTGAATAAAAAAATAAGAAAACATCGTTAAAATTCGTGTCTATTATTCAACAAAAACGAAATATTTCAACAGGTTATGGGCCCAGGCGTCCAGAACGGGTAATATAGTCGAAAGTTTTAACGTGTTGTGTTTGTAGTTTTGTGTTTGATCGGATTAAAGAATCGACGATTGAACGGGTAAACGAACTGGCATTAAGCATAATGGCGAACCGCGAGGACCAAATAGAAAAATTAACGGGCAGTGAAAACTATCATACATGGCAATTTGCGATGACAAATATTTTAGAATTTAATGGATGGGAAAATTGCATTTTACCAGAGACAGATGAGAAGTATGAAAAAGATCCTGCAAAGTTAAAGAAATCAAAAGCAAAATTAGTGTTGTGTATTGATTCGTCAGTGTATGTACATATACAAGACGAAAATACGGCGACTGGTATTTGGCGTCGGTTAAAGACATTATATCAAGACAGTGGCTTAGTGCGAAAAATTTGACTTCTCCGAAAGCTGACCTCGACAAAACTGGAAGATTGTGATTCAATGATGAGTTATGTGGGCCAAATAATTGATACGGCAAATAAATTGAACGGAATTGGATTTACTGTAAGCGAAGAATGGCTGGGTGTTATTTTACTTACAGGTCTGACAGACAATTTTGAGCCGATGATCATGGATTTGGAGAATTGTGGCTTGCCAATTACAGGTGATACAATTAAGACAAAATTGCTCGACACAATTGGTCACAAATCAAATGGAGGTGGTGTTAGTGCACATTTTGGAAAGAAAATTGTTAAGAAAACAAATCAAAATGTAAACACTACGAAGAATTCAAAGAAGAATGTAAAGTGCTTTAAATGCAAAAAGCGCGGTCATTTTGCCAATGAATGTCCATCGAAGACAGAAAAAGATGTAAATAAAGAAAATTCCAGTGAAGAAGTCAAGAATGCCTTTCATGCGGTGCTGCTATCAAATTCAACTACCTCGAATTTAGATGAGTGGTACATTGACAGCGGAGCTTCACAACATATGACATTAAATGAGAAGTTATTGACTGACATGAAGCCAGTTGGAATCCAAGAGATCTCAACAGCAAACAGTGCTAAAATTTCTGGATCTCAGGTTGGAAATGCTTTGTTACACTTGGACAAAACCGAAATTGAAGTGAAAAATGTGCTATATGTCCCAAAATTAGCTGCAAATTTATTATCTGTTTCAAAAATTGTCGAAAATGACAATACTGTGATCTTTGACAAAAGTGGGTGCTCGATTTACAACAAAAATGACGAACATATAGTATATCAAAAACCAACTAACGGTGTTTATCGAATTCAAGGTAACAATGTTCAAGGTTTATTTTCAGCAGCAAGTTCAACTGATGCAGTCACTTGGCATCGACGCTTGGGTCACATAAATTATGCTGACCTGAAAAGAATGAATGATGGTGTCGTGCAAGGCTTAACATGCAAAGATAAGGTTGTCAAGCAAGACTGTGTGGTATGCTGTGAAGGCAAACAGAGTAGGCCTCCATTCAAGCATGAAGGAACCAGAGCGACTGAAATCTTGGAAGTCATTCATGGTGATGTTTGTGGACCAATGGAGGAAATGTCCATTGGAGGCAACAAATATTTTCTCATTCTTGAGGATGACTACAGTCGAATGTGTTTTGTGTATTTTTTAAAAAGCAAGGATGAAGTATTTAAGTATTTTCAAGAATTCAAAAAATTGGTAGAGAACCAGAAAGGGAAAAAGATAAAAATCTTTCGCACTGACAATGGTGGTGAGTTTTGTAGCAATAATTTTGAAAAATTTCTAAAAGATTGTGGCATTATACATCAAACAACAAACCCTTATACCCCTCAACAAAATGGATTAAGTGAACGAATGAATCGCACTGTAGTAGAGAGGGCTAGATGTTTGTTGTATGATGCTAAAGCTCATAAGAAACTATGGGCATAAGGTGTAAACACAGCTGTGTATATTAGAAATAGATGTATTGCTGCGGGCCTAGAAAACAAAACACCTTATGAGATATGGCATAGGAGGAAACCAAATCTAGGTCACATGAAAGTTTTCGGTTCCATTAGACGTAACCTACGTTACATAGCGTACCTGACAAATTGTGCTAAGTAACGTATTACTTATGACTACAGCACATGGTTAGTAGAAGTAACAACAATGCTGATCGCTATTAAACTTATGTATTTTCTTAAATATGTAACAACTTGCCACAACTATATTTATTTGAGTTTTGCTGCCACCCCATGATTGTTTTGCTATTCCTGATTGGCTAATGCGGCGGAGTAATAAAATAGTCCCGAGATTGCTACGCGCGCAAGCGCGAGCTAGCGTCAAGTAAAAGACGGACGTGTGAAAAGGTCGTCGGAAAAGAGTGGCCAACGAGTACGGTTATTGTAGGCCAGTTGGAACGCAAATATATTAAAAATACCGGGTGGGTTAACTCAAGGCCCCATCCGTATAAAGAATCCCAGCGAAAGAAGAAGTACCGAGCCTATAAACAATCGGATGTTTCAAGATTGCAGTTTTAAACCACGTGGTGGGATATTTGAATTCCCCATCATTGTGATGATATCCGCGCCCGCTGGTGAAGTTAAAGTGTGGATGCCGTCGCTAGTGATCCAACAGTCCAAGTGTCATCTGCAGTTAGGGATACCGCGACGAAGATGTCGTTTTCGAGACGATCACCGCACATAACCTCCACGTACGCCGACAGAGGATCAACTCGCCGAGACAACGTCCAGTGCAAAGAATCAACAGAAACCGCAAGTTTACCGCCTAGGTATATTACTTCTTTGTTTGTTTTTAGTTGTAACTTCAAATCCATATTTCTCTTTGTCCTTTGTTTAGATTTCAATAATTTCAATAACTAAATAACGTTTCAAGGGGGCCCCATTTACCTTATCTTTTATTATTGCTTTGTTCATTTTTTCATTATTAAGGAATATATTTTATGAGTCATTACGTTGTAATTTGTTTAAAAAAAACTGTTGTTAAAGTGAAACCAATATCTTTTATTCATATCAGGTAGTCACTGTGTTGGTCCTATACAAAATAAAACTATTACTAATAATACTGCCTTTTACTTAAATTATATAGTTGAACAACAACTTTAAGGTAAGTATATTGAATATTTATAGCAAACCATTACCTTTTATATATCAGGTATTTAGTGAACGTGCATTAGTGATACTGTTTCCTTATCTGTTGTTGTTAGTATCAGTGTTTAGGATCTCTTTTTTACTAGGGCTAAGTAATCTGTGCTTTTGTACCCTATCCAGCTGAACTTTTTACTTAAGATAATTGTATTTTTATTTATGATTATTAATTTTTTTCTCAGTGAGTCCGTTGCAATAGTGAATGGTAGGTACATGCCGTCACCAAACCTGCGCGAAGCCTGACGTCAATTACGCCCCGCTGCCAACTACCACTGTCTGTTACCTAACAATGAGGCATCGGCTACCAATATTCGTTCATTGCGCATGCGACGTCATGTACCATTCTCTGTTGCAACGGACTCTAAATATTACATTTTTTTCTTTTGAGTGTGTGAGATTTTATGTAATCGAGAAACCGCTGCTGAATTTACTTTGCATCACAGATTCATTGATAGCACACGCAAGAAATTCAGATAATTCATTACTACATTCTTTAATTAAAGTTATAGATACCTCATCAAGACCAGTAGATTTTTTATTAGCTAAACTGTGAGTAACTCTAAATACTTCCATGACAAGTAGTAGAAACATAAAACATTAAACGTGAACATTAACATTAACCGTAGTTATTAATAATCAATACGAGAATGCATTACAATCAACATATGTTGAATAAAATCCATAATAATAATTAATAATATAAATAGAATTGCAGGCCGACCAGGTTGTAGAGCACCAGAAAGTAAACAGCCTGAAAAATAGAATTACGAATTAACATTAAAACTAAAAACGAAGATGATGAAGAACTTACGGCTGCGTACAGTTTGTGGCTTACGGGAAGAAGATTAGTGATGTTCATTCTAAACTCTTGGTGCTGCAGTATTATCAAGAGATTTTCTAACTGAAATTAAGAGAGAGAGAATTAAATTAATTAATTTAATTAATTAAATTAATTAAACAAACCGTACTTTATTCAGTACTTGACAAGTTGTGAATCGATCGAGTTCGGCACCATTCAGTGAGCCCCTGCATTATAACAAATCTTATTAAGATCTTTTTTTGATTTAATGCAGTGTTTTAGAGATATTCCTTTGTCTCCAGATAAAGAAACTCACCCTGTATATACGAATTTCTTCGTATAATACATTAGGTCAGCGGCGGCTCATGACAATATTGAGTGGTGGGGCTTCCATTTTATTAATTTTACAAAGTTTTAAATCAGTTTAGGGAAAAATGCGTTTGATGACTTTCAAGAGGAATTGATGAGAGATAATAGATCGGAAAGGGGAATAAGCGATTCAGCGCATTCAGGAGAAGCTACAGCTATGGTAGATGTGAGTAAGATGTTGAGTTTGTTTATTGAAGAGAATAAACGCAGAAACAAAGTTTTTGAGACGATGTTGGAAAGAATACCGCAGATATCAGTTAGCCCTACAGTTTCTAGTAGCAGTGTGACGGTGACACCCGAAATATTGAAGAATCTAGAGGAATTTGATGAAGCAGTAGCGGTAGCTACTGCGGTAGTAGTGGTAGCAAGGATCCAAATTTTGGATAGAGCGTTTATTTTACATGGATTTACCTGATGCTACGATAATTGAAATAGGAAGAACTAGGCTTCTGGGAGGAGCACATTTTCGTATGAGGCCCAACGAAAGTAAAATTTACACGTGGAATGATTTTATGAGGGAATTCAATGCAACATTTGTGATACCGGAAAATACAACCACGAAATGGAAAAGAATGAGTGAAAGAATACAAAGAAAGGGAAAGGATATCAACGTTTACTTCCATGAAAAGGCAAAGTACTGTGATTTATTGAATTTAGACATCGATAAGACTAAAGAACAAATTTTAATTGGCCTATGAGATGAGAATGCGTCGCACAGGCATGACCTACAAAAATACTATCAAACCCAACAAGCCAGAAATGAGTTATTTCATACTCAGAATAAACCTAGAGTGACAGCGACGCCCAACAATAATCACAACATACAAATAAAATGTTTTAAATGTAACAAAACTGAACATAAAATAAAGATGTTTAAAACAATATACAGACCAATATTAACGTTTGGATGTGAATCTTGGATCCTGAACAATGTGTTATCAATCTTACATCAACATAGATTAATAATGAAATAGTAAAGAACAACTAGAAGAAGATAAGGAGAAAATAATACAAGGTAAAGCAAAATTAAAGAATTTGAGGGAAACAACTATTTACATTAATGTGATCTCACCAAAATGGAAGAAGAAAAACAATGGCAAATAAGACTTAGAGCAAGGGAGGAAAAAGAGCGTGGAAAAAAAATAAAAATCGGCTATAATAAGATATGTATAGATGGGATCTTATGGCGTTGGAACAGAAATACGAAACAGTTGGAGGAAGCAAAAAACTAATATACTATGAAAAGGACAGCTCAACGAAGATGGATCAGGCAAGTGAAAAGAATATGGTAAGAAAACAAAGGAAAAAAAACAGAAAGAAACAATAATAAACTACCAGAAATAACAAAGGAAAAACCACAAGGGTAAATAAATTGGAAAACCTAAAAATATGTTTTGCTACTTGGAATGTTAGAAGTACATACCCAGAAGATATGTTAATTAGATAGATAGATTAATTAGAACATAAATCATGGACAAATATTCAATAGACCTATTGGCTTTACAGGAAACAAAACAAACAGGTACTTTTATTTAAAATAGGAAAATACATATTTTTTAACAGTGGAGGTAAAAATAGGCTATTAGGAACTGGCGTTTTGGTACGAAGGACGTTAAAAGAGGAAGTAATAGAATTTAAACCAATAAGCAATAGAATATGTAAACTAAGGATAAAATAATAATTATAATAATAATAATAATATAGATTTATTTCCATAATGCCACAGATTAGCGTAGAACACGTCATAAAATTACAAATAACAACAATACAAAAGCAACCTATGGTAGGTGCCAGTCATATGATATATACGTACATATAAATATAACAAAAAACAGATAAACAAATAATAAATGGGAAAATTATAGTTCTAGAGGCTTTTTGAAAAAGTCTGTTACAGTATAAAAACATTCTTTTAACAGGTAGTTCTTAAGACTTGCTTTAAATTGATGAACCGGATGTTCCTTTTATTTTAATGGTAGATGATTAAAAACCCTAATACAATGCCACACCGCTTGTCTTTGTATCTTAGTTAAATGAGTTGTGGGAGGTAACAACCGCGTGTTGACTTTACCTCTAGTATGTTAAGCATGAGCAGGTTCATATTTTTTAAAATTATTTATATATTATAATTTTTTTTAACAAATACAGCTGACTCCAAAATGAACAAAGATGGAAGGGTAAGTAATTTATAGTTTTTAAATATTAACTTACAGGAGTCTCTATTTTGTAGTTGAAACACTGCCCTTACGCAAGCCTTCTGGAATATAAATACTCTATGAACGTTCACAGCACCACCCCAAAAAACAACACCATATTGCAGCCGAGACTGTACACAAGCGTGATAGACCCCTAAGGCTGTTTCAACATTTACACTTCGAGATACCACCCTCAAACTGTAACACAAACGACTGACCGTCTTTGATAAATCCTCAATGTGGGAAGTCCACGACAGATTACTGTCGATGACCATTCCTAAAAAACGAGCGTGATCGATACAGGCAAGTAGCTCACCGTTGTGTTTAATAGTAAGGTCTGTAGCGTGCATGTTGAAGGGTAGAATATGTGTTTTATTGGTGTTTAATGTTAAATTATTTTGTTGAAACCATTTATCCATAATACTGAGATTGTTTTCTAGGTCATTTTTAAGAGCTTCGTATGTTTTCTGCCGCACAATACATGAGGTATCATCCGCGTACAACACAGCAAGGCCACTTACAATTCCAGGCAAGTCATTAACGTACAGCAAGAAGAGCAGTGGGCCCAGGACAGAACCTTGCGGTACTCCATGTGAAGTTGTTCGCCAAGGTGATGCAATTTGTGTTCCAGTTGCATCACAGGCCGCCACACACTGCCTCCTGTCCACCAAGTATGAGCCCAGCAAATCATGGACCACACGTCTAAAACCCATCACTTCGATCTTCTGCAGGAGGACATCGTGATGAACGTTGTCGAATGCTTTAGAGAGGTCCATAAGAGCGCAAACAGTGAATTCCCTATTACTGAGACCAGATGTTATATGTTCTATCAGCCGAAAGGTGGCACGCGCTGTAGACCTTCCCCTCATGAAACCGTTCTGATTAATATGGATAATGCTGTGTCGCGATAAAAATTTGATCATCCTGTTGTATATCAGTACCTCAATGATCTTGGATATGGTGGATATAAGTGCTATTGGCCTATAATTGTTAAAATCGGTCCGATAAAAAGCAGGTACAGAAAGATAAGTATTGTCAATGTTCATTGCTCGACGGAAGACAAAGAAGAAGAGGAAAATGATGTATTTTATGAGTGTCTAGAGAGAATATATAGCGAGATTCCTAGATATGATGTAAAAATGTTGTTAGGAGATTTTAATGCTAAATTAGGGAAAGAGGAAATATACCTATAAACCTATAATTGGAAACCATAGCAAACCTATCGAAACCAATGGAAATGGTAAAAATTTAAAAGAATTTGCAATGAAGAGGAACTTAAGAATAGTTACAACATATTTTCAACATCTGGAAATTCATGAAGGAACCTGGATATCGCCGATGGTAGAACAATTAACCAAATTGATCATATAGTAATCGAGGGAAAACATTTAAAATACGTATTAAACGTAAGAAGTTATAGAGGAGCAGATGTAGACACTGATCACGTACTTGTAAGAGGTAAAATAAAGTACCGAAAACCACCAAAATATGAAGAAAAGAAAGAGAAAGAAGAGAAAATAATAAGATATTCAATGGACAAATTAAAAGAAGAATATAAGCACTGAAGGGAGAAATGTGGAGGAACAATGGAGAGACTTCGAAAAGATAATGGCAGATGGAGCATAGATGTTATACCAGGATCAGAGAGCAACAACGGAACCATGGTTCGATGAAGAATGTAAGGAGGTGATACAACAAAAAGAAAAAGCAAGAATGAAAATGTTACGAAATAATACAGAGGAAATTAGAGCACAATACCAAACATGTAGAAAGGAAGCGAAAAAGAGATGTAGAAAGAAGAAGAGAGAATGCATCGAAAAACGGATGCAGCAGTTAGAAAACTCATATATCAAGAAACATATGAGAGAATTTTATCAAAATATAAAAAATGAAAAGAGAAGAAATCAAGAAAACAAAGTGGTATTTTGTAAAGATAGTCAAGGACAACTTGTAGGAGGTATGCAGGAAAGCTTAATCAGATGGGCAGAATATTTTAAAGAACTCTTTGGGGTCGAAGGGAGTGAGCTACCTGAGATGGATGGAGAATTAGGGGACATGAGAGAAAATGAGCAAGAGGAGCCGCCGACAAAGCAAGAGATAGAGAAAATAATCAAGAAGTTTAACAAAAATAAACCCCGGAAAAACTGGTATAACTGCAGAAATGTTGAAAGCAGGAGGACAAGAATTAGAAAACAACTTACACAATATAATAAATACAGTGTAGAAAGACGAAACCATGCCACTCAGATGGAAAGAATCGTTAATATGTCCTATACATAAAAAAGGGGATAGAGAACTATGTGAAAATTACAGAGGTATTACACTAATGGACGTCGTTTACAAGATAATGGCCGTTGCAATTAAGAACAGATTAAATGAAATCACAGAAAGGAAGTTGGGGGAATATCAACGCGGTTTTCGAGAAAATAGATCAGTTATGGATCAGTGTTTATATTGAAGCAAATTGTGGATAATAGTATAGATCAAAATTTACCTCTCTATGTGGTGTTCATTGATTTTAAATAAGCTTATGATAAAATAAAAAGAGGAAAACTATATGTAGCAATGAAAAACTTAGGAATAAAGGCAAAGCTTATTAGATTAGTAAAAATGACTCTGACTGAAACAGAATACAAGATATTTATTAAAAGCCAAACATCAGAAAAATTTAAAGTAGGTAGAGGTTTAAGACAGGGCGACCCACTATCCACTACATTATTTAATATCATCTTGGACGCAGTTCTAAAAGAAAGTGGGACCCTGACAAACGGCACAATATACAAGCAGCGGAACCAAATAATGGCATATGCAGATGATATTGTAATCCTGGCTAGAACAAAAGAAAACTTGATTACAGCAATCAAAAAGATGGAAAAGGCGGCAAAAAATAGAGGGCTCGCAATAAATGAAAGTAAACAAAATTTATGTTAGTGAAGGGAACGGGAGGGCACATAGAAAATGAGGGACTTAAAATAAGAACTGGAGATTCAGGATACTATTTCAATAAAGTGAACAATTTTAATTACCTAGGAGTCACAATAACAAGCAAAGGAGAGGAAAAAGTAGAAATACAAGAAAGAATTGCTAAATGTATCAAATGTATGGGAGGGTTGCTGCATATTCTACGATCAAAAAATATTTCACGAAATGAAAAAAAAAGAATTTACAAGACAATAATATGCCAACAAAACAAGTACTAAAGGGAAGAAAAACTGGAAGACGAGGAAGAGGCAGACCACGAACGGAATGGTTACAGAGGGTAGAAAAGGATTTGGAGAGTATTGGAATAACAGAATAGCACAGGAAAACTCGTGATCGAGAAGAATGGAGGAAGATTTGTAATCAAGCCATGGGCCTTCTTGTTGGCCCGGAGTGCTGACTTATATATATATGGTATATCTAAGGTTCTCGCGGGTATAACATATAAATTCACCTTCTCGGTCACTCCGCGTGTTTTCCTCCGAGCGAGGATTAGTTGGACGTTTCGGTGGCATCTCAGCTACCTTTTTCGACTTCTAGTCACTACTGGCGTTCGAAGACTATTTGACATGTTTATGCGTTGCCGTGTAAGTATCCCTGGTTGCCGGCTGCCATGTGCTATTGGCTCAGGTGACTGACCAATTACTTCTGGCATCTGTTGTTCCTGTAGTGGATGACCGACGACCATTTGGTTTGTAACAGATCTACTGTTTTGTGCAGGACTGGTAGGTTTACGAATACACTGATGTTGCAAGGCACTCTTCCAAGCGACAGGTAAATGTAGCGCATCATCTCGTTTATTTAGGCATTCTGGCCGTTTTTCAATTTCAATTGCTTCCCTAAGAGTTCTTGGTTTTAAATTTTCAATATTAGCAATTGTCCTAGTTCCATCGAAATTGATCTTATGGCCAGTTAATAACGAATGTTGTGCTAGAGAAGAGTTAAACGCTTTCTGTTTTACCGCGATTTTATGTTCTTCTCTGCGAACATTTATCCTCCTGTTAGTTTGTCCAATGTAAGAAGATGAGCACTCACCACAAGGAATTTCATAAACGCCTTGATTCTCTAGAGGAATACTTTCTTTAGGAGATTTTAGCACTTGGCCAATTTTTTCTCCGGTGGTAAATACTGCTTGAATGCCGTGTCTTTTTAATATTCTACCAATTACGTCAGTTGTACCCTTTACATAAGGAATTATTATTTAATTATATATATGTATATATATATATAAAGTAACCTTACAGCTATTCTTCAATATGACCACCTTTGTATTGTATAGGCACATATTTATCCGTTGTCTAAATAATGATTTCACCGTTAAGAGTATTTCTGGAGTTATTCGTTGACTCTGATCCTATTTTTCATATCTTCAGGTGTTGTGGGTGTTCTCTCATACACATTACTTTTAACATATCCCTAAAGAAGAAATCTAAAGGTGTTAGATCAGGCGATCTTGGTGGCCATGCAATAGGTCCTCCTCTCCCAATCCATGTATCATTCCTCGTTTCATTTAAAAGTTCTCGAACTGCTAGATGGTTATGGCTAGGAGCGCCATCATGTTGGAACCACATATTGTTACGGTTTTGGGGATGAATTAGTTACGGCACTGCGTGAGGAGTTTCAAGCCCCAGATTATGACGAACAATTGTTTGATGAAATTCGTCGTCGCACTCAGGGTCCTAATGAGTCCATGAGTTTGTACATCTCGATCATGACCAATCTTTTCTCCCGTTTAACTGTCGACATTCCTGAATCCAATCGATTGCGAATTATTTTGAGAAACTTAGCACCCTTTTATCAGAGTCAATTGGCTTTAACTGAAATTCGGTCCCTAGAGGAACTTCGTGCATTGGGTAGAAAGATGGAAGTTCGCAAATCGTTAGTAGAGGCTTACGTTCCCCCGCCTCGTCGCAATCAATCTCTGGAACCTGATCTCGCTTGTGTGTCGGCGTCTTCATCGGTTTCGGAAGTGTCTGTTCCGCATCCTCAGAGAAAATGTTGGAATTGTGACGGTGAAGGTCACTTACAAGGGAACACCGGCGGGTGTCCCCCTCCGATTTCGATGAAACTTAACAGATCGAAAGAGTACCTTAAAATAAGAGACACGTATTTTTTTTTATCGGCGTATCCGCACGATTTTGGGGTACAGCCCCCTCCAAAGTTTGGACGATTTTTCAATTTTTGCAAATATTTCCTAAATTATAACAGATATTAAATTTCTTCTTAACATAATTTGCAGTATATTCATGGCCCTAAGGGTGGCGTCATCAGTATTCGCAGAAAGTTAATAACGGGGGACGGGGTACCCCGTACCCCCATTTTTTTACATTTTTCTTTTTCTTATTCATCAAAAGAAGGCCGATTTTACATAGAATACGATGATGTATAACAAGTTTAGAAAATTAATAATTGTAAAAATAGAAAAATAATAATAAAGCTTCAAAATTAATAAACTTGTCTATTGATATAAATCAAATGAACTATAACAGAAATAAGTTTTTATCCTTAACATAATTTCCAGCATAATACATGGTCTCAAGGTAGATATCTTCATAAAAAGCTAATAACGGGGACGGGTACCCATACCCCCGCATTTTTTTAATAATAAGTTTATTCATTATTCATCAAAAAAGATCGCTTTTACATAGAAAACGGTGAAGTATAATAAATTTAGAAAATTAATAATAGTAATAATAACTCAATGGTAATTTGCATTATAAATTTAACGCGATAAGGGATCTGGTGATTAATCATATTATTATATAGATAAAAATAAATCCCCGAATGCACAGTAATTAACCACGAACGTTTAAGTGGTCACGTCTGCATTTAGGAAATAGGCATATAAGACGAGTATTCCAAATGAGAACATTAGAAGTCGTTTTTCGTGCAGTGTAGGTCAGTATAAGGTATAAGTAATAAGGTCTGGGACTTCTTCCCAGATCCTCCCAGAGTAAGGTTTTTGCCATGGTTTTCCCTTACTCCGTAGCCATTGATTTTATATAAGTATATTATATATAATCAATGTCCTTGGCGAATGCTGGGAGATAACGAAAGTTGTTCCATGGGCGCATTTAATAATAACTGATAGCTGACTGATTTACAGTAGACTCGCGATTATGTGAACTAATCACATTTCATATATTTTATCATTTCTCAAAAGTAGTATTCATATGGTCGCGAGGCTACTGTATTATATTTTTGTTATTAAAAATCATAGGGAAATTATTTAGTTAGAGTAGGATCATTTCAATTGTTATGGAACCCATTTAGTACTCAGAATAGGTAGCCTCGTGTAGTACCTTTTCAGGTGGAGCACGAGGTTAGGATGATTTGTAATAATTTAGTTTTCATAAATAAAGTGTAGGTCAGTACCTATAGTTTCGCACAATGGCGGTCGTAAATATAGCAAATGTGTTTTTGCATTTTTCGATGTATTCAAGTAGTCGTGGTATAAGAGTGGATACGTTGAGGAAAGACCTGGGCCCTTTAAAAATCCTGTAGAGTTTTGTTTTAACAAAGATGCGCAGTCTACACCCTTGGGTAGTATTTGCAATAAACCAGCTATTGTGCGGTGTTCATGGTGCAAACAAAATCTGTGTTTTAAACACTTTTACACAGACTATCACTACTGTAATACTTACATAACTTAATTACTGTATGTATATTAATCTTGTTCGCTATTGCAATACATATATACCAATAATCGCATTACAGTATGTCATGTATTTAAACATTTATAAGCATTATAATGTTTTTCTAATTCTGTTCTATTGTTTCCGAAATCTTATAATCGTTACAAATACATTAGTTATATTTATGCTCCATTGAATGCTTACATTGTACACCTACATTGCACGAAAAACTTGAAATGAATTAGAAAATATATATATGTATGTATTATTTAATCCTTCGTCCTGTGTAGCAAATTTGTTCATATATACGCACTAAAGGATTATGGTATTCTAAGAATGAATAACATTTTATTAAGGAAATATATAAAACGCAGTCACTAACTGCAGTTGATAAAACGATTTATATTACTACCACCGATAAAAGTTTCGTATAGTATATAGTATAAGTTAGTAGGCATAGAAAGGTTCGACCATAGCTTGTCGAGTAGATACAATTCTAAATTAAGAAATATTTAAGTAAGGAGAGCAGCGGAGTAACGATAACAAATAATTGTTGTTAATGTACTATATTATTATTATTACAATTATTTTTATTATTAATCCTCCAAATTTATTACCATTGTTTTCTATGTAAAAGCGATCTTTTTTTATTAATAATGAATAAACTTATTATTAAAAAAATGCGGGGGTATGGGTACCCCGTCCCCCGTTATTAGCTTTTTATGAAGATATCTACCTTGAGACCATGTATTATGCTGGAAATTATGTTAAGGATAAAAACTTATTCTGTTATAGTTCATTTGATTTATATCAATAGACAAGTTTATTAATTTTGAAGCTTTATTATTATTTTTCTATTTTTACAATTATTAATTTTCTAAACTTGTTATACATCATCGTATTCTATGTAAAATCGGCCTTCTTTTGATGAATAAGAAAAAGAAAAAATGGGGCGTACGAGGTACCCCGTTCCCCGTTATTAACTTTCTGCGAATACTGACGACGCCACCCTTAGGGCCATGCAATATGCTGCAAATTATGTTAAGAAGAAAATTTAATATCTGTTATAATTTAGGAAATATTTGCAAAAATTGAAAAATCGTCCAAACTTTGGAGGGGGCTGTACCCCAAAATCGTGCGGATACGCCGATAAAAAAAAATACGTGTCTCTTATTTTAAGGTACTCTTTCGATCTGCTAAGTTTCATCGAAATTGGAGGGGGACACCCGCCGGTGTTCCCTTGTTAGCCGCGAATTGTAGTCAACCTCGTCGCATGCATTGTTTCAAATGTGGTCAACCTGGAGTTATTGTTAGAAATTGTCCGCGCTGTTCTTTAAACTCGCGCCGAATGCGTTAGATAACCGGCTCGCGCATTCTAGCTACGTTTCTCCGGTTGCTGATCCTAATAGAGCGGTCATTGATTTTATTCTGGGTCATGCTAACGACGATGAAAGACCTTATCTTACCGTCTATGTCTTTGATATCCCGATTCAAGGTTTATTGGATTCTGGAGCTTCTAGAACCATTGCAGGTGGTGATGGTTGGAAATTACTTCAATCTTTGGGATTGCGTCTTCAGAAAAGTTTAACCACTTGTACGGTGGCTGATGGTCGTTCTTGTCAGAGTCCTGGTACCGTGTCGGTTCCCTTCAGATTGCAAAACCGTGAAAAGATTATTGACGTCCTTATAGTTCCCGACGTTTCGTCCGCATTGATTTTGGGTGCAGACGTTTGGAAAATTATCGTATCGTTCCTGATTTACGCAAAGGCGAGTGGTCTTTTTCTTCTTGTGTTCCGGTTACGCGGGTTGCTGCCTTGGATGTTAGTTTGACGGAGAGTCAGCGTGAACATGTTAAGCAATTAACCCAGCGTTTGTTTGAGGGAAGAGATCCCAATGTTATCGGTTGTACCAACTTAGTCGAACATGTCATCATTACAAATAGCGAACCCATTAAGCAGCGATATTACCCCATTTCGCCAGCTATGCAGAAACATGTCAATGCTGAATTGGATAAGTTGTTGGAACTGGACATTGTGGAGCGTTCTAGTAGTCCGCGGTCTTCTCCGATACTCTTAGTTCCCAAAAAGGATAATAGCTATCGATTTGTGGTGGATTATCGTCAACTCAATAAGGTAACCCAGAAGGATGCATACCTCCTTCCCTATATATCTCATACCTTGGACAAATTGCGTGATGCCAATTATCTATCATCATTGGACATCAAGTCTGCCTATTTTCAGATCCCTGTTGCCGAAAAGTCGCGACCTTATACTGCATTTACCATCCCTAACCGTGGTTTGTTTCAATTTAAGCGTTTGCCGATGGGTCTATCTGGAAGTCCAGCGGTTTGGCAGTGATTGATTGATAGAGTTCTTGGTGCTGATCTCGATGCCTATGTCTTCGCGTATCTGGATGATATTATCATCGTCAGTCCCACTTTCGAAAAACATCTAAAAATTTTAGAGGAAGTTATTAAGCGCATTCATGCGGCAGGAGTTACTCTCAATCAGGAGAAATGCAAATTTTGTAGAGAGGAACTTAAATACCTGGGTTATATCGTTAATCAGTCCGGTTTACATGTAGACCCTGAAAAGATTCAAGCCATCCTGAATATTCCCACTCCTAAGAATGTGTCTGAGGTTTGACGTATTGTAGGATTAGCTAGTTGGTACCGACGTTTTATTATTAGAGACTTCTCTACGATCGTGTCTCCCCTGACGTCACTCCTGAAGAAGGGTAACTGCCCCTGTTCTTTCGTGCCCTGATTTTGACCGTGAATTCGTCATACAGTGTGATAGTTCGAACTATGGTTTAGGAGCTGTTCTGACACAGAATTTTGATGATGGTGAAAAAGTAATAGCCTATATTAGTCGATCCCTTAAAAACAAGAGCGAGTTAGGATTTTGGGTTCACTAACAACCTTTTTAAAAATTAACTTTATTACTTAATTACAAAGATTAACAAAGTTACACAATGTTCTTGAGAGTTTGAAGGTAAGATGGGCAGCAGCTTGCTAGGTGTTGAGCGGTCGAAGAGTTGTATTCATCTACTACCGCTGCTGTAGTGGATTTCCCTTATATATGTTTTTGTCTTGCTGACTTTACATTTTTATGTTATTATGGACTACGGGTATATAACTAGCATAACTTCTCTACTACTGAAAAAGAATGTCTAGCTGTGTTATGGGCAATAGAGAAATTCAGACCGTATGTCGAAGGAACACATTTCACCGTGATTACGGACCACTACTCATTATTGTGGCTGAATAGATTACAGAATCCATCTGGACGTTTAGCTCGTTGGGCTGTAAGAATTCAACGGTATGATTTTACCATTTTACACCGTAAAGGCAAGGAACATGTACTGCCTGATACATTATCGCGTGCTGTACCTGTGTTAGATTCTGTTAAAGTTGCGGATAGCCGAGATAAATGGTACGATCGTCTTAAAGATGGAATTAAATCGTCGCCTGATAAATATCCTTCGTTTCGACTTATCGATGGTGAGCCACATAAGCTTGTGCGTAGCCCGTATCCTGATCTTGTTGACGAGCGGTCGGAATGGAAACGTATTATACCTAAGAATGGGCGAAAAGAAATAATCCGCCAATGTCATGACGAACCTACTAGTGGACATTTGGGAGTGTATAAAACGGTAAGTCGTATTAGTCAACAACATTATTGGCCTGGCATGAAGTCTGACGTCTATCAGTATATCCGGAAATGTGAAGTTTGCATGAGGACTAAACCCTTACAACAAGCCCCTGCGAGTAAAATGGGAGGACATTCACTTGTTTCGCGTCCTTGGGAGATTATTTGTGCCGATCTTGTTGGTCCTTTGCCTAAGTCTACACATGGCTACCAATATATTCTTGTGGTGTCGGATTGCTTTAGCAAATACCCATTGTTCTTCCCTCTTCGTAAAACTACGGCTGTATCTGTAGTGAGACATTTAGAGAACGAGGTATTTTTACAGTATGGCGTCCCGAAGGCTATCATTACAGATAATGGTGTGCAATTTCGATCCAAAGAAATGACTAAACTGTTGAGAACCTATTCAGTAAAGCCTTTGTTTACCTCTTTTTACAATCCTCAAGCGAATCCAGCGGAACGGATCAACAGAGTTCTGAAGACAATGTTAACTTCATATGTATCTACGAACTATCGTAAATGGGACCAGTTATTGCCTAAGGTAGGTTGTGCCGTTCGCGCTGCTAAACACGAAGTCACAGGTTTAACACCCTATTTTGTGAATTTCGGTCGTGAAAGGTCAAAGATGATCAACCGATAGTCGTACCATCTGACATTAAAGACACTTTTGAACATCGATCGGAAGCATTAGCTAGAGTATATAAGGATGTTCGTCTGCGACTCCAACAGGCGTATGACAAGTAGGCGTGATGTAGAGTTTTTGCCTAAGCAAGTAGTATGGCGTAAGAATTTCGTGCTTTCGGATGCTGCAAAGCATTTTACAGCAAAACTGGCGGACAAATACATAGGTCCTTTTATGGTTCACAGAAGAGTGGGTAGAAACTCTTATGAGTTGAAGAGTATGAATGAGAAAGTACTTCTAGGAACTTGGCATGCATCGCATTTGAAGAGTCAGCCTAACGATTAGTGTCCTTTTGGCCTCCCCTTGGGCCTTGTACAAGTGTGGGGTCGGGTTGGTTGGGATATTTTTGGGCTAGGCAGATTTATTCTTGGATCTTGAACATCTAGATCATGTTAGGTTTTGATTTTCTTCTTATACCCGGATTTAACTTTTTAGTGTTGTTCTTTCCTTCTTTCATTGTTATTGTTGTCGACAACTTGGCTTGTCCTACTTTTGGCTTTGGAGTTTTGGTTGGTTTAGTTTTAGTTTTCTCTAACCTTTTTTTTCCCCTCAGTTTCTACCTCTGCCTAAGCTTTGAAATTTTCGTTGAAAATTTCTTATCTGGGTAAGGGGGGAGTTTGTTACGGTTTTTTTACTTCGCTTACCTCAAATTAGTTCTCTGCTAGTTTTTTCGACAAGCTTTTGTAATCCTATTTTCCCCTATGTCCGTCCTCTACCTTCTTTTACTTTCAGAGATGCTCCTACGTCTTGTAATTCCTCAACGTAAACTTTATCGTTTAATTTTTTGGCTTTCAAATTGGGTTTTCTTTCCCATGTTAGTGCGGTCTAGCTAGAATTTGTATCTTTTAGTCTCATTTACTTACAGATAATTTCCTCATACTTATTACGGTCTTAGATTTTCGTTTAATTTCTTTCAATTTCAGTAAATTCCTTCAATTCCCATGTTTTGACATTTGACGTTTCACTTCTAGGAAGGTTAAGGTCTGTTTGATATACACATCCCGGCATTATCGATTCCACGCATCGATTCGAGTTGTCGATTGACCGTGTTCCTTTCATCTGCCCTATTCTGTGTTTACATCTTTTCGACGTTAGAGGGCGCCTCGATGTCTTAATGCTTATTTTATTTATCTGTCTTCTGATTGCTTGGATGACGTATTCTTGCTTCCACTTCCTTCCGGCTTGCTGGCCATTCTGGGTTGTTGTTTAGAGGCGTTCTTACGAATATTACTTCCTATCTTTGGAAATTTGGATATTTTCACACATCTGTGGATTTTTATTGGAAGATTGCTTGAATTATTCATGGGATGTATATTCGCTGGTGTTTGGTTTGGAATTTTTGTGAATGTTGCAGCGGATGTGTGCGATAAATTCGGGATATAATTTGAGAACCACGCTTCTGCAACGCCATTCTGTCTATTTCTTCTCTTCGTTGTAAAACCTCGTTATTTTAACGGTAAGCAAATCTTGTCATTTCTTTTAAATCACTAATTTTGAGGTTTCTGTGTTTTTAGAGGTTTTTTTACCGCCTTTATTTCTGAATTTTGGAATTTTCCCATCGTTATATGTGAGATTTTGAACACCCCGTGCGGCTGAGGACTTCTGCGACCTTTTTAAGTCCCTTTGGAGAATCCTACCTACCTCCTGTAGAAAGTCAGTGGACCATCTGCTTCGGGTATTACCAAGTCTGCCCAGAGGCTACGATCTGTTCGGATAGGAGAGGATTTCCAAGGCCGTACTAGCTGTTTGAGAACAAAGGGCTAAGTTTGCACGTTTCCTTTTTTATTTGTAAATTTTGTCTGCGTTTAAAAATTGTTTTTAGTAAATAACCAACCCCGATCACTTTTTAATTTTTTTATTCAACGGTACTGTAATTTTTTATGTTATACCAAGGATCGGAGGGTATCATTTAGTTCAGAAAAATAGTTAACTTCAATATTCAGATAGCTTTTCATTTTTTTAACGACTTCAAAATGTATTTAAAACATCAACCGATTAAATATCGGGCTGTAATATACAGGGTGGTTCATTCACCACTAGTATAATCAAGACAAATATTTAGTTTTATTTTAATAGTTTTTTTTTGTACTGTAAAACTTTTCTTAAATTTAAAATTAACTTTTAGCCTAAGAATTTTCTTTATACAACGTGTGTAAACTGATTGCGTTGGCCAAAGCGTTCGGTGTTCGAATCCTACCGTAGGATTTTCTGTTATAGTTTTACAATATTCCATTCTTATTTTTTTTTGTCGTTATTAACATTTACTGATACAGAGTATCATAGTTATTTTCTTGAATTTTATGTCGATAACACCAATTTTTTTTTTTATTAACCATTTTATTAATAAAAGTTTAACTGTCTTTTTTTCTGTGAATTCATTCTTTTATTTTTTTGTGTATGAGTTTTTTTTGCAAACCGTTTTACCCCTCGAGTTTGAATTATCACCTCGGATTCCTGCTTATCAGGGGGCATGACAGGGTAAGTAATTCTAAGCAGGTGGCGCCGAAATTTATTATCCATCTTGAATTTGTATTTCGATCAACCCACTCCCTCGCCGACGAGCCGGCTGGCACCCTGCATGATTGCCGAATATCCACCCACTTCCTCGAAGGTTTGTAAAACGGAGGTGCATCATCTTTTGTCTTTTTATTTTGAGTTCTTGCCTCGCGATTTTTCACGGTACTCGACCGTCACTTTCGGTGCCGGAAATTTAGGTAACAATATGTCTTCCAGTCAGCAGTGGTACATCTTCTAATAAACCTGCTAAGTCGTTTTGAAGGAAATATCTAACTCCATTCAGATGACCATCGAAAAAAAGGGTCAATTGCGTTTGTGCCGATGATACCGCTCCAAATATTCAACGACCATCTATTTTGGCGACGTGTTTCAAATACAATACGAGGATTCGAATTTGCATAAAAATGAAAATTGTGTCTATTTACATATCCATTATTGTGAAAAATTGCTTCGTCAGTCCCCAGTATGTTATTGCATAATTCTGGGTCTTGTTCAATTAAATTTGAGATTCTTCTACAAAATCCTATGCGGCTTTGATAATCAAATGGAATAACTCTTGGTGCAGTTGTATCTTGTCTGGATGGAATTGATGCTTTCTTAATATTCTTCTTATCGAAGTCACGCTGATATTTAGGTCGTTTGACATTCTTCGTAAACTGGTATTTGGATGTTCTATTACCGCTTGTAAAACTCGCATTTCATTTTCGTCAGTGGTAACACTCCCCATCCGCATATGTGACACATATATAATTGTTCCTTCACTTATAAACCTGGTTTTTAAATGTTCGAAAGCCCTAATTGACGGACGTTTGCGATGTGGATATTTTTGCTTATAAATTCTAGACGCTAACAAACAGTTTCGCTAACTCTCGCCGCGAATGAATGCCATATCGACTAATTCTTCATTGGAGTGGTTCATATTTAAATAAATTTTAAATTACGCAACGATCAGTAACACAAACAATTAACAACAAAAACGATTAACAATTCTTAGAAAAGCAAAATTCAATATTGAAATAAAGATTAGGGATAATTTTACGATAACAGATTTTGACAGTTACTCTCGTACTTTTATTTTGTTTGTTGTCATAGGCAGAGCCTACACACACAAAAAATCTATTGCCAATATCAACATTTTTATTTATTCAGAAATCGAAACTTAATATACAGGGTGATTCTCAATATATGCGACAAACTTTAAGCGCTGATTCCTGGGGTTATCTTGATCATAAAAGTTCATAAGCCCATATGTCCAAAATCGCTAAGCATAATTAATGTTTTTATTGTAAATTAACAAAATAATTAGTAAAAAAAAATTAACTTATACTAACTGTTGAAAATGACCGCCCCTAACTGCAATACAAGCTTCTATCCTCCGTCGTATTGACTGGCGAGTCCGTTCTAAAATACCAGGGGTATTTCGAATTGTTTGAAAAGCTGCGATAATACGATTTCGCAGTTCATCGACATTTTCAATGGGAGTCGTATAAACTAATGATTTAAGGTGACCCCAGAGAAAAAAGTCCAAAGAATTGAAGTCTGGAGACTGAGGAGGCCACTGTTGTGAACCTCGCCCGTCCTATCCACCGATCTGGATACATATTGTCCAAAAACTCGTAACCAACTAAACTAAAATGCGCTGGAGCACGGTCATGCATAAAATACATTTGTAATCTTAATTGCAACGGAACTTCTTCCAGCAGTAGGGGTAGCTCCCCTTCAAAAAAATTGCGGTATACCTCGACATTTAGCGCATCGGTAAAAAATGTGGACCTATCAAGTGATCTCCAACAATTCCGGCCCACACATTTACAGAGAATTGATGTTGACGACGGGCATTCACTAGTTCGTGCGGATTTTCTTCGGCCCATATGTGATTATTATGAAAATTAATAATCGCGTTCTAGCGAAAGTAGCCTCGTCGCTGAAGAATATTTGAGCCAAATAGTCAGGATTTTGTGCGATTTTGTGTTGCATCCATTGACAAAAAGCCACTCTTTGCGGAAAATCTGTCGGCAAAAGTGCCTGCACCCGTTGAATGTGATATGGATACAACAGTTGATCTTTCAATATTCTCCAAACTGTGGCCTGACTAATGTTTAAAGCAAACGCAATTTTTCTGGTGCTTGTGGTAGGATGTTCCTCAATTTCATTTTAGTACCATTTCTTCAACTTGTGGAGTTCTCACTATATATGGGTGCCCGTTATCAGTCGTCCGTTTTTTAAAATTTCCAGTTTCATTAAGACGTTGGTGAAGACGGGCAAATATTGAATGATGCGGGATGATACGGTTCGGGTATCGTTCTTCATAAAGACGTCTAGCAGCACGCGAATTTCCATTGGCAAGACCGTAAACGAAATGCATATCACACATCTCAGCATTCGTGTAATTCATTTTAGAAAACAGAAACTGGTAATAAACTGAATGAATACTCTGACAACTATTGACAAATATTGAAATGAAAAATAAACAATTCTCTCTCAACACAATAGTTTTTGAAGAACCAACTGTGATATTATATAGTGTTAGTCATAGTTAATATATAGTTATTATAGTGTTCATAATTTATTATTAAACATTCAATAACTTTAAAACCAAACCGTTTTGGACATATACTCATATGAAGTTTTATGATCAAAATAACTTCAGCAATTAGCTCTTAAAGTTTGTCGCATATATTGAGAATCACCCTGTACTATATTTAAATGAACTAAATCTTGTTGGTTAGAACATAAGAGTAAATTCTCTGAAAACATAATATACTCTTAGAACAAATAGTATAAATATTTGCATTGAAGTATACTTCCTCTAAATGAACATTGTTATTGTTGTAAGAAATAAATCTATGCAATCATAGTGAGAAAGTCTATAGATTCAAAATAAAATCCCTTATACGTTTGATATAATGAATTACTATACAGGGTTTTCCACGGAACTGGCTGGTTAGAAGTTTTCCGGCTTAACGAAATCCCTCAGTTTCAAAAAATTGGGGTTTGCAACGATTTGGCACTTACTTTCTTTCTAAAATATTTTCACCTTTTTTGCACTTCCGGTTAACCGGAAGTCGCCCCGAACTTTGTTATTTTAAATGGAACACCCTATATATTATTATATTTTTGAATTTACCATAAAATTCTGTGACGATTACCATTAGGGTATCTTATACCTATCTTCAACTGTTTCTAAGATATTACGATTTTTGTTAAAATTTTGACATTTACATTGTTGTATGTAATTGATTAATTCTCACTTGATTTAAGTGTCAGAAATCTCCGACTTTGAAATCAACAAGTACTAACATTGTTTTACCAAAACGTTGAAAAAAAATTCAGTGACATTATACAGGGTGTTTAAAATTAGTGACTATCCAAGAATTTTGAATGTTGCAAAACTTAATTTTTTCAAATAGAACACCCTGTACATTTTTCTATTTTTGGATGTACAATTAAATTCTAAGCCGATTTGCTGTAGCATTCCCTATACCCATCTTTAGTAGTTTTCTTTTAAATTACTCGTTTTGTTTATTACCGCTTTCAAATGGCCGAATAATTTCTATCTGGTGGGCCATGACATTAACATCACAACAATTTATTATTATTAGTAAGTATTATTGTTATAATCATTGTTTGTTACACGTCGCGTGTTCAGATCGATGAATATTATTGTGGAACTTATGAATTAGATAATGAAAAATATTGGAGGAGCTTATTCTAACCTAGATACTATAAATTTATATTAGATTCACTGAGAATGCAGGAGGAACTTATAGAGAATTCAATGTAATTAAAGAAATTTATTGGTTGTTAATATATCTAACGGAATCCAGAAAATTTTGAAATGATTTCTCTTGATAGCTTGGTTTCAAATTAAGGGAAATGGCATAAACGATAACGACGACAACATAACAACAATTGTTTCACTAAAACGTAGTGTGCTTGTCAGACAAATGTTTTAAAGTTTTTGATATATTAAAGTATTTTCAAAATTATAAAGATTTTTATGAAGAATATTTAGATACATGCATACTTAACAAATGCAATTTACAACTAGCATAAACTTGAAACCATGACATAGAGCATCAAAAAAAATACTCAATGTGAATTCCGTTTACGTCCAAGCATTTATTATTCGACGTCTTAATGTGTCGCCTTATACTTCTTCTCACTTCAACTGAGTCTAATTCATCAAACGTTCTCGTCACACGAATCATTAAATCTTGCTTGGTAGTACCGAAAGTTGCGTATGTGTGTAATCTGTGTAATGTATTGTTTCAAAGTTTTCTGAATTTTATTAGATATATTAGCCGAAAATTAATTCCTATAATTACCGTAAATTCTCTATAAGTTCTTCCTGCATTCTCAGTGAATCTAAAATAAATTTATAGTATCTAGGTTAGAATAATTTCCTCCAATATTTTTCATTATCTAATTCATAAGTTCCACAATAATATTCATCGATCTGAACACGCGACGTGTAACAAACAATGATTATAACAATAATACTTACTAATAATAATAAATTGTTGTGATGTTAATGTCATGGCCCACCAGATAGAAATTATTCGGCTATTTGAAAGCGGTAATAAACAAAACGAGTAATTTAAAAGAAAACTACTAAAGATGGGTATAGGGAATGCTACAGCAAATCGGCATAGAATTTAATTGTATATCCAAAAATAGAAAAATGTACAGGGTGTTCTATTTGAAAAAATTAAGTTTTGCAAGATTCAAAATTCTTGGATATGTCACTAATTTTTAAACACCCTGTATAATGTCACTGAATTTTTTTTCTACGTTTTGGTAAAACAATGTTAGTACTTGTTGATTTCAAAGTCGGAGATTTCTGACACTTAAATCAAGTGAGAATTAATCAATTACATACAACAATGTAAATGTCAAAATTTTAACAAAAATCGTAATATCTTAGAAACAGTTGAAGATAGGTATAAGATACCCTAATGGTAATCGTCATAGAATTTTATGGTAAATTCAAAAATATATAATATATTAGAGTGTTCCATTTAAATAACAAAGTCGTGGCGACTTCCGGTTAACCGGAAGTGCAAAAAAGGTGAAAATATTTTAGAAAGAAAGTAAGTGCCAAATCGTTGCAAACCCCATTTTTTTAAAATTGAGGAATTTCGTTAAGCCGGAAAACTTCTAACCAGCCAGTTCCGTGGAAAACCCTGTATAAAATTATTAAATGTTTTTTACTGAAAACATGAAATATCAAATTGAAATTCCCATAATATTGAAACATTTGAAACGAATTTTACCCCACCATTTATTGCTCTAAAACTTATCTGTCGTTGGTTCCCTCTTTTTTAGGGGGGTTTAAGGGGTTTTGCATCACTTGTTGATTGACCAGCGAACAGTGTTGTTGGTTGTAAGTGTAAGTACATCTAAATGGATACTCCGACCGTTTCACAGCTACTTAGAGAATGGAGTGGAATGGGGCTGATGCACAGATGCTACCATTAAAATATTCGAAGGTAAATACGTACGTGTTATCTAGTATTAAAGGATTACTGGTTTAAAAAACTTTGAAATAATACTTAGTCAGCACCATTGTGTTGACAATATATAAACATGATAGGTGTGTACATTAACAAACATACGTAGGTGTTTACTAGTTATTAGTTTTCAGTAGGTAATACCAGCAAATTATTATACTGATTGAAATTATATCAGTAACCAACGGCGACTAGATACCAGGCCCACGCGTTGGGTGGGAGGTACCCCGAGAACACCAGCTGCAACGAACGGATACGCATAACATCTATACCTCTACGCATCAATATGCCGTGCGCACTCTTGGAATACCCCGATACGCTACTTTCTCCCAAACATTGTAAAATTATAAAGTATGACAGTAAATTTATTTAATTACATATTTTTTTATTTATTAATTTTCCCCTATTGAGGTTTTTTGGTGTTTCGGATACAAAATTAATAGGTAATTGTTACCCTTGAATAGTAGAAATGCTTTAGATTAAGCAGATAAGTATTATCAGCACTTATACTTATATTTTGGGAGCAAATGATGGCAATACTTCAAATAATTATTCTATATACTTCTATCAAATGTACATAAATTATTAAGGTATAAATGTGATAGTTTCGAGCTGAGAAAATCTACTTACTCAAACCTAAAATAATAATTTTTGTGGTGAAAATATTATATGTTCATAATGATTTTAGTATATTGATTACATTCGAACTAAAAAAAATCAATATATAGGAAGTTATGTTATATTCAATGTGAATTCAAATTGAGTAATTATTTTTTTTTGTGTACTAAACAAATTTTTCTTAATGTTTCAATTCGTTATAGCGTTCCTGTAGTAATGCTCTTTTACGAAAACTAACAAGTTTAGGTATAGGCAGTGCTATGTACATTCGAAAGATGCCTTTCAATTGCATCCGTCGACATAAAAATATACAGGGTGTTCCATTTGAAAAGAAATAGTTTTGTACATTTAAAGTTTTTGAAATTCAAATGTATTTTAAAAACACCCTGCATAATACAATGGAAATTTTTGTATCTATTGTATTATATAAAGGTGCGTTAGATTGCTGTCAAAAAAGTATTAGAAAATAACAGTTAATAAGGGAGCTATTAATTTATTAAGAACATCTTGCGAACAATACATTTTTAGAAAAAGTTCTAATATCTCAAAAAGTATTAAGTTTTGTCGTAGAGTATGTTAGATAATTGTGATTTTTTTTGAGTCGGGAAATTCAAAAATGCAATAACATACAGTACGTTCAATTTGAAAAAATGGATTTGCATAACGTATTGACAAAACCGAACATCCTGTATATGTTAAAATAATTTTAAGCTATAGAGCACTTCATCTTAAGTAACTTTTACTTAAAACGTTTTTCGATTAAGTAATTAAGTAAGTAATTTCTGTCATAAATTTGGAATATATAAGAGGCAAACAGAATGTCATAGCAGATTTTTTATCTAGAACTGCTATTAATAACATCGAAGATTTGGAAAAAGAATTGAATAAATCAAAAGTATTTCAAATATCTAAACATGAATATAAAACATTGAAAACGATAGATAAATTAATAGATAAAGATATAATTCTCGACACTTCGAAAATTAACATTTAATATTTATACCTTATACTTTGCTTTCTGTATAGATACACAAGCTCTCATTGAAATTATATTTCATTCCTTATATTCTACGTTTATATTTTATATTCTATTGTTATGCATTGTGTTAGGCTTTAGAAAAAGATATTTTATAAATATTTGGTGGTACTTAGGAAAGTCGCGAATAAATTCAATGATTTATTCGAATAATTTTTAGAATTGAACTTTAGTTAGTCGTCATTCGCGAGTAACAAATATTTTTTATTTGTAATTGTTCGCAACTCGAATAACTTTGCCCGTCTTTAACGTACCACACAAAATCGTTTTTCATACTCACCCTGCAGATATCTTCAGCTGGCAGTGCCCTGCTTCGACACAGATGTAAGTGGGATATAACGGACTCATTCTGCAAGTTAAAAGCGTTAGAATTTCAGTTCAATTGCAATCGTCGAAAATTACTTACAGCCCGCATTAACCTGTCTCCTATGTTGCAAATGTAGCTTGTAAACATCAGGCCGTCTAATACAACCATAAAGAGAAAGGGTGTTGTTGGATATGTAATATCAATTAAAATGCCATTTACCATTCTGATTGTCATAATAAGTCCGAAGTAGAAACTCAGCAAGTTGAATATGGCGAATAAGGGCAAGCCGACAGATGTGAACTGATTTGCTGAATTGAGGCATTTGTAAAAGGATAATTGTAAATCAATCATCAAGTCAAAATCTTTCCTCAGCGAGAAAGTATTGTTTAAGCACAAATTCCTATTCTCGATCATGGATTTCATAGTCTCCTTCAACTCCCTGTGATAGATAGTTAATACTTTTAAGAAAGCACTTATGAGGATTGCCATTCCCAAACATAATTGGGTGTACGTGTAGACTCTAAGAAACGACACAATGATGAAACGGGAACAAGATCTGTACATAGCAAAGATTACCGACGATATAATAGAGAGGACAACACCGACACAGGATTGGAGACGTATATATGACACGGCTTCTTGAGATCCTGATGGACGGGTTGCAAGAAGCGATAAACATGTTTGAAATTTCTCTAACATGCTGGCGAAGATATCACATTTTTTCGCGAGGATTATTGATGTAATACTTTGCGCCAACCCGAAGCAGAAATACCCCAACGCCTGAAGATTTGGCAATTCCAAAAATTTGATGTTCCCGTTGAACGAAACGCGCAGCTCATAAACTGCAACGACTAGTGACAAAACTCCCAATAGTATCGAGATGAACTCTGATGAACGTGACGGACGAAAGCTGCACATTTTCTCTTCAGAGTGGCGACACTTGGGCTTACATGCGATGCCGCAGAGGAAACTGGATTTTAAGTAAATCTTTACGGCACAACTGAGGCATGGCCGATCTAGCTTGAGCATCATCTTTAGGATGGCAGAATTAAACTAACACTGCGCCATAATAGGTGGCTTGCGTTCTTTATATTGCGAAAGCGATGCATGCCTTTATTGTTGAATTAAATATAAGTAGGTAGTACTTATACTGGAAGATCAATATTTTCCTTTTACTTCTGATTGAGATTGGCTAAGGTATTAGATTAGAAAAAAATGGATATTATGGAATGAATAAGTAATACTGTACTACAAAATTGCCCTTAAAAAAATCTCCCGCTTCGTTCTTTTTCCAAGGCTACCTAGGGCAGATTACAGATTTGTTATTCATTTTCTCGGGCCAGATCGAACTTATATTTTACAGTTAGAGTTTTTGTTTAGGTTTACACTGGTAAAAACGCATGAAAAATTCAGTTAGAACTTGGCATTGATTTATACTTGAAAAGTCATATACTAACAGCAGAGTTGGGCATTAATCGATTTTAAATTTTTAATTAATTAAATTTCCCAGTAAAATTATCAATCGGAACTAATTTAATTGGAAATTAAATTACTTGTTAGTTGATAAGTAAACATGTAATTATCAGTTCGTTAATCGTTTACTGAGAGAAATGGGCTAAGTAAAGTGTTTACTTGATAAAAATTTATTTACAATAGATAAAGTTTTACTTGGAACTATTCTCGTTAATGAATACTGCAACTAAACCCAGTTTCCTGAATACAAGTTGTTATTGTAAATAGTGCTTTTATAACGCTAACACAGCGTACCTGAACAAATTTGGGGTAAGTAACGTATTACTTATGACTACTGGTACTGTATCTAACTATACAGCACATGCTTAGTCGAAGCAACAGCAATGCTGCTATTAAACTCATGTATTTTCTTAAATAGGTAACAACTTGCCACAACTATGATTATTTGAGTTTTGCTGCCACCCCGTGATTATTTTACTATTCCTGATTGGCTAGCGCGGCGGAGTAATGAAATAGTTCCAGAAACGGCTACGCACGCAGGCGAAAAAGGTGTGCAAATGGTGTGCAAGGAGAACGACAATTGTAGGCCAGTTGGAACGCAAATATATTTAAAATACCGGGTGGGTTAACTCAAGGTCCCATCCGTATAAAGAATCCCAGCGAAAGAAGAAGCACCGAGTCTATGAGTAATCGGATGTTTCAAGATTGCAGTTTTAAACCACGTGGTGAGATATTTGAATTCCCCATCATTGTGATGATATCTGCGCTCTCTGGTGAAGTTAAAGTATGGATGTTGTCGCTATCTGAACGATCCCACAGTGCAAGTGCCACCTGGAGTTAGGGATAACCCGACGAAGTAGCCGTTTTCCAGGCGATCACCGGACATAACCGCTACGTACACCGACAGAGGATCAACCCGTCGAGACAACGCCCAGTGCAAAGAACCAACAGAAACCGCAAGTTTACCGCCTATATTATTTCTTTGTTTGTTATTAGTTGTGCCTTGAAAGCCATATTTCTCTTTGTCCTTTGTTTAGATTTAAATAATTTCAATAACTAAATAACGTTTCAAGGGGGCCCCATTTATCCTATCTTTTATTAATGCTTTGTTTTTCATTATTAAGGAATATATTTTATGAGTCATTACGTTGTAAATTGTTAAAAAAAAAACTGTTGTTAAAGTGAAACCAATATCTTTCATTCATATCAGGTAATCAGTGTTTGTCCTATACAAAATAAAACTATTACTAATAATACTGCTTTTTTTTTCTTAAGTAATAAGTACTATATACCATCTTTAGCAAATTAAATGCAAATTTAATCTTCGATTATTAATGCAATTGACGCTGCAGCACACTGAAATAGTAATTAAAAATTATTTGCAAACAATTTTAAATTACCCATTGCTCGGTGCGCAGTACTTATAGTTGCGGTTGCACAAATAATCGAAGATCTGTGGAACTTTTTCTTTGTACTTTATCAGTTATTCACACAGAGTCCACAGAAAGCTACTTAATAAATATTCACTAAACTTCCACGTTTCCTACACTATCTATAGTTGAACAACAAATTTAAGGTAAGTATATTGTATATTTATAGCAAACCATTACCTTCTATGTATCAGGTATTTAGTGAACGTGCATTAATGATACTCTTTCCTTATCACAAGTAATCTAAATAGCTTGTATTAATTATGTAGGTGTGATAGCTGTTATAGAATATTTCACTCACAGCAATACACCTTCTACTTGACAAGGACAAATCAATATATTCTTTGGCTTAACTACTTCAGTTTAATTATCATAAGTAACTTCATAAGTTACCGGTATGAAGCAGACTCAGGTCTTCTTTGGTGTTCCGGGATTAGCCGTAGCTGGCTCTAAATCCCATTGTCCTCTGATAGTACGGCTGAATTCTCACCGTAGTGGGATAATTTTATGAGTCAGACCATTCTAATGAGGCGCTGCACCTACGGTCTCGGCGGGAGATGGACCCTCCAAGGGTGAAAGTACGCCAGTTTAGGGAATAGATGGGGGGGCCTATACCACGATTTTGAGGCTTCTTCTTTCTTCTCTTCTTCTCTTCGTTGGATATTGACACGATAGCCGTATAAATACTTTATAAATATTTTATATACCTTGTTGATATGTATGTAGATTTTTTTTTTCCCTAAGTAATCATACACAAATCAGAGATAAGAAGCTATATAATTCAAGAAGAAAAATAAAAATAGTCCTAAGGACAGAGTCAAAAACGTTCATGGTATAGATAGGTGATGTTCACAAGCCTATTTTTTTTTTCTTTTTTTTTTTTTGCTGTCGATACAGACTTATTAAATTAGTTCCAAATTGAGAAATCATCATCCTGTGATGTGTCTATAGTTGTACTGCGAGTTTGTTTTACGGAGTATTTTTCGGCAACAGCGTTTATTACATCTTTTTTTTTTTGAAGAACCTCTCCTTAAACCATTAGTCCGTAATATAATAAATAAAGTGTAGCGCACGCTGAAGAAATAAAGCAGTAATAAATATTAGTATAATATCACTAACCATTAGAGGTAATTCGACGGCTTGATGCACCACCTACGAAAAAAGATGCGTTATATCGCCTTTTATATTTCATCTCGCTTATTACGATGAGATTCTTGATATTTTAAAATGATTTATACGGGCTTTCGTAAACGTTTTATCCCGTATACAGTTTCTGGATGTATTACGTTAGTTTGAGAAAATACAGACAATTAGATCTACAGAAATATTTTTTATGATTTTTAAACTTAATCCTATTTTTATGTTTTAATAACAATTATAACACAGCATTAGACAAAGTAAAATTTGACTTAAAGTTGAAAAATTTATAAAATTCATATAAGAGAAAAATATTGTAAATCTACATATTTCCCTAAGGAGAAAATTAACGCAAAGATTTGTATACACATTTGTTTTCAAAAATATGACAAATAGTAAATATAAAAAATGAAATAAAGCTAATTTCATTTTGTAACATTTACAATGATAAAACACAGATATAATTCTTAAAGTGAGCGAAGATTTAAAAAAAGCTGTGATTTAATGCTACTACCTACAATTTAATAAAAAATACTTTTTGTTTTGAATTAGTACTTTAAAACTAATAATATAAATTTAACCTTATAACACAATATCCCTAGTAGTAAGATTTAAATCGCTCACAATTATCCTTAGTAACTTCAACAGAAAAACATCAAAGTAACTAATCTTATAATCTAATACAAAATTATTGGTAATTTCGTGTTTCAATGTTGAAGTTCCTAAAAATAATTGCGGGAAATTTAAATTTTGCTACTATATATGGGGCCATTATACGTTAGGGTAAAAATAAAATACACATTCCTTATATAGTTGCAGATATAATATAATGATATAAAAGAGAATCAATATTTACATTTGAAAAACATAAATATATTGTAAGAAGATAACCTCAGTCACTTCCAGCTGATATAATAATATGTATGTTCATTCATCGGTGTGATATATTCCATTTTCAATAGGCAACCGATAATCACAGTTTTAGGGTCGTTAATTCACCCATATTATTTGTTTACTTGTCAATGGCCAAGCAGTGATCTTCGATTTGCTGTGCGCAGTCGCGCCTCGCCGTTGATCGTTACCGCAATCACGAATCACTAATTTTAGAATTCTCCAATCACGGCCGTGATCCGTGATTCTCCAATCACCGTGAAAGAATCACAGTTCGTGAAATATCGCTCATCACTAATAGTTAAATGAGGACTCTCTGTAAAGGAGACACTCCGCGAGGAGGGTCTCCGATAGGGAGGTATTCCTCGTGGGGTCTCTGTTAATAAAGAGCTGAAGTATACTAGTCTTTTGGTTGATTCCTGCCCCTGTAACCCAAGGTAGGTGCAATTATTATATGTATTACCTCTGAGCGACACCCCGTCGCACGCACAACGTGACAATGCGTGCGTTCAGGGAGTCACGGCGCTGCCAGCGCTGAGCTCCGCTAGGTCGAGCGGCGTCCTGAACGCGGCCGCTAGATCCAGCGTTGGAGCTAGCGCGTCGCCATCTTTTCTAGCGAAAAATATTTTCGCTGGGCAATATGGCCGACCGCTAGATCATCCAGTGGAAAGTGGGGATGACCGGCAAAATTCAAATATGAATTTGTAAAGCGTGTGAACTAGATGAAATCGTAATTGTGGTAGTACTAACTTTTTATTGCTTTTTTATTAAAGTGATGATGAATAAAGTGAAATGGAAACAATATAAGTCGCAGAGAGGTTAATATAAATATTATAAATACAGAAACTACAATTTTTAGATCAATCACGGCAAATCATTTTATCATATGGACATTTTGTGAAATTATAAAATCAATAGTTTACGAATACATATAAAAATTCACGATTAATGCTTTTTTCCTGGATATTTATTTGAATATTTCCCGATGAGGTTATATTTATCTATAATTTACGCTTAAATAGCAACGCAATCGCCTGGATTAATAAATACAGATATTATAAGAGTGAACGAGGATATTAGTGATACCTTTAAAATATGTTACTCTATAAAACTTATTTTAAAGTTTTAATTACGGTGGTTGTTTTTATTTCCTATAGTTTTGTGATTAAAATAATTGTTGTGTACAATTTCTTATCCCTTTATATGTGTAACAGGATATTGTTGTCTAAGATTAAACACGAACGTTTAGTTCTGTGATATAAATTAAAAGAAACGCTTGAGCAAGCAACCTAACCTTTCAACATAGTCCAATTCTGTAAACGCCGCTATCAAACACACTAAGGCTATGTACCGCGAATGATTTGAAGTAACCGCTACCGTGGTTTCGGTTAATGTATGGTAGTTACAGGTTGCCCTGAAAAGCGGTTATTCACGGAACAGAATATACAACACAACAACTAACAGATTAGGTACCTGTAGATACCTGTATTAACGATTACTCACCACAACAAACCAACTTCTAATTCTGGTAACTGCGCTTGCAACCGTAACTCACCATTTTCAGTAACCGCGTTCCGTGAATTACAAATTTTCAGGAACAGGTGATTTACGGTACGCAAAAACGGAGGTCACCGTAACCACGGTTGCTGCGGTTCGATTCACGGTACATACCATAAATGAGTAAGCAAAGAGCATGCGCCAGCAAAAGCTACTCTTATGGCCCTTTCAGGGAGTTCTAGCACCGGTCACAGCGCTAGCGGTTATCGCTTCCAGCGCCGTAACTCCCTGGGGTCCTATTCTCGAACTCGAGAGAAGTGAGTTGTTCGTGTAGGAGAAGGAGCGATCACATCCTACGGTCACTTCTCTCGGTGGCGATAACCCGTATTTTTAACACCAAACGATAACGCGATCCTATACTGTTCCTACACGATCCGCGTTATCGCTGTTGCCATATATTTTGTACTGTTGTTTCTAAAGACATTTGCCTGCGTTTGTTCAATATGAAATTTTCCGCTGCTATAAAATGATTGCACATTTGATAAAATCCATATTTAACTATGTGTGAGTTGTTAATATAAGGAAAAAGAAATCAAACAAGTCTAGATCTTCACAGGAATTCTTTAATAACACATGACTGATTAGACATTTATTTATCAAATTTGGGTGGTGAATACATTACATGATATCGATCTGCCACAATCTAATTATTAAAGACAAAATCAGGCAAAATGTCAAACCACGAAGTGGTCCAGTAAAGAATACTCAAAAGGAAGCTCGATTAGTTAAGTTATGCAACAAACCCAAATTTGCAAAATGGGCAATTCACAAAAGATTTTACATTTAAGAAAACGCAACATTTTGTCAGATCTTTTTTTTTATTATTATTACAATTCTATTTCATGCCAGAAGGGGCTATAATAAAAGACTGGTACCATGGGCGTAAAGTAATATAAAATTTAATATCTGTGTTATTTATAATTTACAAAAAATGCTTCATAGATATGGCAGGATACGAAGAAAAACGCGAAGGCAAAAGCTGCTCAGCTAAAAAAGCATCCAGTTGAAACAGGCAGAACTAAATCTTCAAACATTATACTAAACGCAATTGATGACAGGATCGTAGATATGATTTGGCTAACACCAGCAGTACTACGCTTTCCAATTCCTTCTTGATAAGTTCCATGGCCATAAAAATGTAATGCAACAAGCACCTAATAAAATATATATTAAAAACCTACATCATTAAATTGCACAAGTGTTAACATACCTTGGTTTCTATTGACAAAGCAGATGCCCCCGATGGTGGATTCATAAATGAACAGATCAGCTCTATTAGTACCCGAGTCAGTTGTTTTGTTAAACGAACATTTTTGACAAATTGTGCGTCTGGGCACATCAAATGCATTTTGTTTAACAACTGGTCTCATCCATGGAATCTCTAGGGCTGCTCTAGGGCTTGTTTCTTAGTTCCCACCAAATCAAGGTTGATTTGTTTAATTATCAACAATTCCTCCACGTCCATTTTTGAGAAGTCATGATAAAACGAACGATGATCAATTTAAATTTTCTTATATTCACTTACATATATGCCGTACCAACAATAACCTAACTATATGCAAAGCAAAGATGGAATAATAATGTGAGCAACGTTAGATTCTATCGCCCACTTCGCGTGTATTCATTTCTCTTGAAATCTTCGCTTTCGCCTACTCCGGACCAAGCGAAGTACGTTCTGTCAACTTTTAGTAGATGTGAACACGGGTAACTTTCAAGAATACGGCTTTTCTAAATTTGAGAGAAGCACGTCATAACTACGCCCTCTATCTCACGAAAGTCGTGCGAAGTTTGTGTTCTCACGACTCAAGAATAGGGCCCCTGAACGCAGCCAATATGTGTGTATATCTGTGACTGTGTGTATGTACTATAAGATTCAAAAAGATTGTCAAATCCGCTTCTATAAATAGTAGGATGGTGTAAGTATATGCCGCGTGATTGTAATGAAGGTTTGAACTCGATACTCGAAATACCTCGAAATACCTGCAACAGTTTTTTGCTGACAGGGTCGTTGGAGCACAAAAATGGCCACCAAGATCGCCTGATCTAACCCCATTAGATTACTTCATGTTTGGCTATCTAAAAAATAAAACTGAGAGATGCAGTTTAGTCACTTAATAATTATACTAATTGCATGTTATAATTTAAAGTAATAAATAAATTTAGTTAAACACCAGTTAGTACTGAATTGTAATATAATTTCCTAAAGAGTTAAATTAGTTGCATTTCATTTTTACAAGGTGAAACACCAATCCATAGCCGTTTATATAATGTGAGTTCAAATATAGGTTACGTTTTCCTTATTTATGACAGATCCGTTTACTTTCTTGTGTTCAGTTTTTTTGCTGACAGGGTCGTTAGAGCGCAAAGATGGCTACCAAGATCGCCTGATCTAACCCCATTAGATTACTTCATGTTTGGCTGTCTAAAAAATAGGATCTATAGAAACCGCATGCATACCATAGAAGATCTGAGAGATGCAGTTTTGTCACTTAATAATATACTAATTGTATGTTATAATTTAAAGTAAATAAATAATTTAGTTAAACAGCAGTTAGTACTGAATATAAATCATAATTTGTAGTAAAGTTAAATTAATTACATTTCATTTTTACAAGCAGAAACACCAATCCATAGTCGTTTATATAGTGCGAGTTCAAATATAGGTTACGTTTTCCTTATTTATGACAGATCCGTTTACTTTCTTGTGTTCAGTTTTTTTGCTGACAGGGTCGTTAGAGCGCAAAGATGGCTACCAAGATCGCCTGATCTAACCCCATTAGATTACTTCATGTTTGGCTGTCTAAAAAATAGGATCTATAGAAACCGCATGCATACCATAGAAGATCTGAGAGATGCAGTTTTGTCACTTAATAATTATACTAATTGTATGTTATAATTTAAAGTAATAAATAAATTTAGTTAAACAGCAGTTAGTACTGAATTATAAAATCATAATTTAGTAAAGTTAAATTAATTACATTTCATTTTTACAAGCAGAAACACCAATCCATAGTCGTTTATATAGTGCGAGTTCAAATATAGGTTACGTTTTCCTTATTTATGACAGATCCGTTTACTTTCTTGTGTTCAGTTTTTTTGCTGACAGGGTCGTTAGAGCGCAAAGATGGCTACCAAGATCGCCTGATCTAACCCCATTAGATTACTCATGTTTGGCTGTCTAAAAAATAGGATCTATAGAAACCGCATGCATACCATAGAAGATCTTTGAGAGATTGCTTTTGTCATTAATAATATACTAATTGTATGTTATAATTTAAAGTAATAAATAAATTTAGTTTAAACAGCAGTTAGTACTGAATTATAAAATTTCATAATTTAGTAAAGTTAAATTAATTACATTCATTTTTACAAGCAGAACACCAACCATTAGTCGTTTATATAGTGCGAGTTCAAATATTAGGTTACGTTTTCCTTATTTATGACAGATCCGTTTACTTTCTTTGTTCGAGTTTTTTGCTGACAGGGTCGTTAGAGCCGAAAGATGCTACCAAGATCGCCTGATCTAACCCCTTTATTTACTTCATGTTTGGCTGTCTAAAAAATAGGATCTATAGAAACCGCATGCATACCATAGAAGATCTGAGAGATGCAGTTTTGTCACTTAATAATTATACTAATTGTATTTATAATTTAAAGTAATAAATAAATTTAGTTAAACAGGAGTTAGTACTGAATTATTAAAATCATAATTTAGTAAAGTTAAATTAATTACATTTCATTTTTACAAGCAGAAACACCAATCCATAGTCTTTTATATAGTGCGAGTTCAAATACAGGTTACGTTTCCTTATTTATGACAACTCCGTTTACTTTCTTTGTGTTCAGTTTTTTTGCTGACAGGTCGTTAGAGCGCCAAAGATGGCTACCAATCGCCTATTCTAACCCCATTAGATTACTTCATGTTTGCTGTCTAAAAAATAGATCTATAGAACCGCATGCATACCATAGAAGATTCTGAGAGATGCAGTTTTGTCACTTATAATTTATACTATTGTATGTTATAATTAAGTATAAATAAATTTAGTTAAACAGCAGTTAGTACTGAATTATAAAATCATAATTTAGTAAAGTTAAATTAATTTCATTTCATTTTACAAGCAGAAACACCATCCATGTCGTTTATATAGTGCGAGTTCAAATATAGGTTACGTTTTCCTTATTTATGACAGATCCGTACTTTCTTGTGTTCAGTTTTTTGCTGACAGGGTCGTTAGAGCGCGCAAAGATGGCTACCAAGATCGCGTGATCTAACCCCATTAGATTACTTCATGTTTGGCTGGTCAAAAAATAGGATCTATAGAAACGCATGCATACCATAGAAGATCTGAGAGATGCAGTTTTGTCACTTAATAATTATTACTAATTGTATGTTATAATTTAAAGTAATAAATAAATTTAGTTAAACAGCAGTTATACTGAATTATAAAATCATAATTTAGTAAAGTTTAAATTAATTACATTTCATTTTTACAAGCAGAACACCAATTCCATAGTCGTTTATATAGTGCGAGTTCAAATATAGGTTACGTTTTCCTTATTTATGACAGATCCGTTTACTTTCTTGTGTTCAGTTTTTTTGCTGACAGGGTCGTTAGAGCGCAAAGATGGCTACCAAGATCGCCTGATCTAACCCCATTAGATTAGTTCATGTTTGGCTGTCTAAAAAATAGATCTATGAAACCGCATGCATACCATAGAAGATCTGAGAGATGCAGTTTTGTCACTTAATATTATTACTAATTGTGTTTATAATTTAAAATTAAAAATAAATTTAGTTAAAGCAGCAGTTAGTACTGAATTATAAAATCATAATTTAGTAAAGTTTAAATTAATTACATTTCTTTTTACAAGCAGAAACACCAATCCATAGTCGTTTATATAGTGCGAGTTCAAAATATAGGTACGTTTTCCTTTATTTTATGACAGATCCGTTTACTTTCTTGTGTTCAGTTTTTTTGCTGACAGGGTCGTTAGAGCGCAAAGATGGCTACCAAGATCGCCTGATCTAACCCCATTAGATTACTTCATGTTTGGCTGTCTAAAAAATAGGATCTATAGAAACCGCATGCATACCATAGAAGATCTGAGAGATGCAGTTTTGTCACTTAATAATTATACTAATTGTATGTTATAATTTAAAGTAATAAATAAATTTAGTTAAACAGCAGTTAGTACTGAATTATAAAACCATAATTTAGTAAAGTTAAATTAATTACATTTCATTTTTACAAGCAGAAACACCAATCCATAGTCGTTTTATATGCGAGTTCAATTATAGGTTTACGTTTTCCTTATTTATGGCAGATCCGTTACTTTCTTGTGTTCCAACACTGACTTAGTTCAAACCTTCATTACAAACACGCGACATATACCTACACCCTGTTACTATCTATAGGAGCGGATTTGACAATCTTTCTGAATCTCATAGTATATACTAAAATTATATTAGCGTAATAACATGTGGTCAAGTTCACAACCAAGTCTCGCGCCATTTTGATCTGTATAAACAGAAACATTAAATCGTCGCGCCGGTGTTTCCATTGCCAGCATTACTCTAAATCAGTACTAACAACAAGTACTTTAATAACCTTTTCTACGATTGAAATACTTATGTAGGTATTAAATACGATACTTATATTAAGTGCTGATGTTCGCTACACGCCTTCTTCTATCAAAAATTTGAGACAAATGATACATCAAATTAGGGATGGCTGCTCTGTGGTCGGGCCTGTTCTTTCGGCTGTGTGGTTGCTTGATCGGAGTTGGTGCACCAAGTTCGCTTTTCGTAAAAGAGCGGATTTGCTAATTCGCCAGGTGCAGGTCTGTTGCCGGGTGCGAGTGCAGCATCGGACTCGATTGAATCAATTGAACTAGATAGAGCCGGAGCCAAAACTATTGCACCAGTGCACTCGCTCCCGCACCCGCACTCGTTCTAAACCTTAACCTGTTCATATAGGTCGTAATGAATCGTTTTAAAACTTCTCCTCGTATTGTGGCTAGATGCATTTCCTGGATTTGTATGTTTACTATACGTCGGCGAATTGCTACCCGGAATTTCAGATTTATTTAGAAATTTTATTTTAATAGTTCTATTCTTTTTTTTTTAAGAACGTTGTTTTAATTTATTCCGCCCGCTTGAAATAACAATGTTTAATTGACTTGTCAACGAACAAATTTATAGTTTTTGATATTTATTATTATTTGTAAATAGAATTGTACAATTAATTACCAAATATGCATTTTGAAAACGAAATACACGGATAGAAACCTCATCATTAAAATCTGATATAAACATAGTACTTGTGTATGCATCTATAATAATATATAGGTTTATACTATGGTATAAACGTTAGTTAAATTAAAGTTTGTTATATATGGAATGAAACTATTGTAATAACCCGGTATATTCTAAATTATTTTCTTCTTTATATATTTCCATTTCATTTCCTTTTGTATCGTCAAAGTGTTACGTTTTTCGATTCCCGTTCGTCTTAACAATTTCAAGTTCTAATATTGCAGCTCAATTAACTGTGAGTCGCGGACACCAATTTCCGTGTTATGATCATTTCGATCAACGCCAGCCACTAGATCGGCATTTTTTTTATATGAACTCGCAAATCTAGAAATAATTCAAAAGTGCTGATAAACACCAATGGTCGATTAGATGGAACTAGTGTTGATGTCTGGTATATTTTTTACAAGAAATAAAGCATTGTTGCAATGGAAGGACATCTACACTTGTTTCTATCTTGTAATATACGAGGTGATAAGAGTACCTGAAAACTTTCGGAAAGAAGAAGTTCGGGATCGGTGCTCTGTGAACATCTTGACTCCGGGAGTGATCCTTATTTAATTTTTTTTTTGTTGTGTTTATAAGTGTTAGTAGTTTTTGTTTTTTTTCATATTATTACTTTTTGTTCGTTTACTGTCTTTAATATAAGTGTAACCGAAAGGAAAAGGGTAAGTCTGCACAGTTATTCTGGCTTGCATTTCTACGGTCTAATTATTTTCAATCGCCTCCCTTTTTACTTATACTTCGAAATCTCCAATTTATATATTTTTTTTTATATATCCTTTTTTTTTGCTGTTTGTTTTAATGTAATTTTATGGCGTTTTGATGTTTTTTTAATTTATAATATAGTTTCCTTAGTTCTACTCTGGTGTTTTATTCATTCCCCCTCTAGTAACCTCGCTTACTTCGAACCCATAAGGTTCAATATATTTAAAACAACCCGTTAGTGATAGCGGGGTGTTACACTATGTAGTTGTGAGAAAATACGTTTATTTTCACAGATATAAACGTATTACTATAAAACGTAAAGGAACTTCCGGTAAGTTTTTTTTGTGTTATTTACACAAAAAATATTGAACAAACCGCAAAGAACTAGTCAATAGTCATCCTGCTATTAAATTGCTATAAATTAGAAATATTCAAATATATCACTCTTCTTACTTCGCTATATTTGCTTTTGCATTTACGGTACCAGTGCAATAAAAAAAAGTAGAGTTTAGAAGAGGACCTGTAGACCTGTGAACCTGATATCTTGCAGCAGGTTCAGAGTCGGAGTTGGAGCTGGTGCACCTGCTCCGCATAAGGAGCAGGTCGTATACCATCCCTACATCAAATGTAACGGTTATACGATGCGTGTTCTATCCTGTAAAATGAAGTGGGAGTGGAAGGCACGGTAGACATAATACGGCTTTCGTCACTGGGAAGCAATAATGGCGCTAAATGCATAATATTGATTTTTTACAAATCATTTAATTAACTGCTCTGGAGAAATGATATTCTTTTTTTTTGGTAACTGAAGGTGAATAAAATAAGCAAAGTGCATATGCACATTTTGTTTTCCATATAAGTGTACACTAGCGACACTTTCTAATTGTACGACCTACAGGGTAAAATAGAGCCCATATCTTTAACGTGGATAGTAGACGATTTATGCAGTAACTGGCCGCTTCGAAATATGTAAACACAGATGTGCGGTCTCTCTGTCGGTTATTTTAAAAAAGCTTAGACTGGATTTATTAATGTGCGAAGTTGAATGCATCTATTATGTATTTGTTATCTTTGCGTAGAAATAAATTTATTTGATGTTTGAAGTATTTCCAATAACCGTAGTCTTATAAATGATTTTTAAAGGTATTTTCATTTTACAGTCGAACTACGATATAGAACTAGACAAAGGCATGTTAATTATACAATAAATACCAATATCCACTGCGTAACTACTTTTATTCATTTTACACGTATGCCAAATATAATGAACGTATCAAAAGTGATCGCCATGAAAATATTTAAGGTATCCAATTACACTTGAAATCAGTAAAGCATATCTCCGTTATGCCTATATATTTTAATCTAACTGATGTCTGACGATTTCATATCATTTCTAATTCGCTCCGGCTTCCTCATTTGGCATTAATAATGAAAGAGATATAGCGAGGATGCATTCAAACCACGATTTTTCTATCAGATATTAGAAACGGAAAAGTTCTACGTCGTCGAAACCATTTTATGGTTCTAGTAAATAATGTGTTTTTTTAATATTATAATAACAAGATAAAATAATATTTCGATGTATAACAGGCACCGGACAAAACGCCGGCATAATTGCATCACGCGACGTCGCACAGGTCGCCCGTGCATATACGGCTTCCGTAAGCGAACTGCAATGTTATGCATGTAGTGCAACTATGTTCGATTTGCTCTATACCGTGTCAATCGTTGAATACACAATTTGTCTCGTTTTTTTAATATATAATCTGTATTAGTGGGAAATTTAGAATTAGTTGTATCTACCTATATATATCTTTGTTGTTTTCTCGTTCGTTAGTTTGGTTTCTATTTGTATTTGTTCTTCTTTGTTTTATATTCGTATTTATTTATCATGGCTCCTACAAAACGCTCTCGCCAAGAACTGATGCATACTTGGACCAAGGATCATGATTGTTTTGTAATAGTTAGCGATACAGAAATTCATTGCAAAATTTGTTCATGTACGTTGAAATGTTTAAAGAAGTGTCGATTAACTGAACATTTAAAACTTGAAAACACAGAAATCAAAATCAGTCAACTAACAATTTTTATAGCGACCTCTGTGCAGCTCTTGTAGCTGCTAATATACCTTTTGCGAAACTTGATAATCCAATTTTTAGACAATTTTTGGCAAAATATACCTCCAAACATATTCCTGATGAATCAACACTTAGAAAAATATATCTTCCAAAAATATATACACAAATTATGAATAAAATTAAAGATGATGTAGGGGACAATTACTTTTGGATCAGCGCGGACGAAACGATCGATGTATTAGGCAGAAGTGTTGTTAATGTTATCGTCGGTGTCTTATGTGAAGATACACCGGCAAAATCTTACTTGATAGCTAGTAAATTACTGGAACATGTAAATGGAGACACGATGGCTGAAGTAATTGTTAACGCTGTTACTAATACTTTTGGAGATGATGCGAAACTAAAGGGTTTGTTATTCGTGAGCGATGCTGCAGCCTATATGATTAAAGCAGGTAAATTATTGAAAAATATATTTCCCAATATGCTGCATATTACGTGTGATCGCTCACGGACTTCATAGAATTGCCGAGTTTGTAAAAGAAGAATTCCCGAATGTAAATAAATTAGTTAGTAATTGTAAGAAAGTTTTTTAAAAGCACCAACAAGAGTATCCTTATATAAACAACAATGTCCGGCTCTTCCCTTACCTCCATCTCCAGTTGTAACGAGGTGGGGAACGTGGTTAGATGCATGCTCATTTTATTTTGCTAACGTAGAAAAACTTAGAAGTGTAATGGATATTTTAGATGAAGATGCACAAAGTATAACTAAATGCAAAGCAGTTTTAAAAGATTCACCTTTGCAAAGTAATTTAGCTTTTATTCACGAACACTTTGGCAATTTATCTAAAAAGATAAAATATTTCGAGGCACAAGGTATAAAATTAGAAGAAGGAATAAAAAGGTTAAATGAATATCTAACTGAATTACGAAGCATTCCTGGGGATTTCGGAGCTCGTTTGACTAAAAAAATCGACGCAGTTTTTGGTCGAAATCCTGATCTCTGTTTACTGCAAAATTTTACAATGGCAATGTGGAAGATAGGGAAAGTATTAATAAGTATAGTACGTTTAGGTCTCATTTTCGTTACGCGCCTCTCACCAGCTGCGATGTCGAGAGAAGTTTCTCACATATTTAAGGATATATTAACAAACAAGCGCACAAATTTCACTGAGGAAAATTTAGAATATGTTTTAATAATTAATATAAATAAATTATGCCTCTAATATGAGTATACGCAAAAAATGGGTGCTGTATTAATTTAGCTTATACGTTTTTAATATCTTGATTCCATTTTACACAGTACATCAAAAAGTATACAAAAATGTCTATTCAAATTTGGACATTAAGAAGTCCCTCGTAGACTTTTTTTAGGTAACACGAAGTTGTAGCGACAACTTTCGTATACTATAGCTTCAGTAGCTTTGCAAATATTTTCACGTACTGTACTTTTTGTTCCAACGTTTAGCGGCCTTTCCGCAGATTTGATTAAAATACAGCATATTAACCATCAGAAAGGTTCAAGCTTTCCAACGGTAAAGAATTTTGTAAATTGGTGCAGTAGTTTTTGAGATATTGAATTTTATTTATAACGCGCCAGAGCGAACCGATTTTATTCTTCCGCATAATACCGCTACGCCACTGGTAAGTTAATCTTTGTCGCGGCGTCGTTCACGTCGAAATTTGAAACAGTTAGTCAAACACATGCATATAATGCAAGCGCATACTCGGGCCGCTCTCGATTTCACATACCGCAGCGTGGGCCAGCAGAGCGACTGCGATTCAACAATGCGCGCGCAATAGTGCCTGGGGTCATGTCCGGTGCCTAATTAAAATTCCCTAGTTTCCAAAGATTTTACCTCAAAAGTCTCCAATACTTTTTCAAAAGAATACAAAATTTGAATAAGTGCTAAATTGAACAGTAGTGATTAGCGATAAAATACAAAAGCCAGGTTTAAATTACGTAATTAATGATTAGTTTTATAAATATTCATTATTCATTATGTTAATATGAAAAAAGGAGCCCGGGCCGAATTAAAAAATAGTTATGAAACAATCATTGTGAATCAATTGGATTAAAAACACAAACATATTATGGTAAAGCTGTAGGGATTTGTAAAGAAAACAAACATCTGTTTATTATACAATTATATATTAAAGGTAAGTAAATGAAAAAATTCGAATTGTGCTAACCGAGGTAGGTCGGCAGGCATAAGTAGCGCCTTTAGATGTTATTTATTCTCCTCTATCTTATAAGATCAATGTTTTCTTTTGTATGTTTATTTACTTGCATTCTTCCTTAACATTTAAAGTAGATTACTAAAAAATAACACGAGACCGCAATCTGTGTTTACATATTTCGAAAGACGGCAGTGAATGCATAAGTCGTACCTACTACCCATGCTAACATTTAGGCTCTGTTTATGCTGTAGGTCGTACAATTAGAAGGGTCGCTAGTGTACGTGGATTAAGTTTTGTTCGTGTCGCCATTTACTAACGCTCGCTTAACTCCGTACTGTCTGTCGGTTTTTGGGTGTATTACCGATGCTTTAATTGGATTTTCTCGACAACCCGCAATTTAAAAACATTGTAAACGTCATGTTAGCATTATCTCTAGCCCCGTTCGCTTCGATCATAACCATCTTTTCTATTAATTAAGCCCTTGCAACCGAAATCTATACAAACTAAATATGAAATTCCTTATAATGTTTGATGCCCTTCCAAGAAATATCTAACCGGGCTTGACTTATTTCGACGCAAATCAGCATACATAGTTGTAATCGTTTTATGTGTGGTCTTCAGATTAGTTCAGTTTCTAATAAAAAACGACTTGTTGTGTTTCTTTTAATGATTGACCAACTGAATTAACCAACTCGTACTCTTACGCTCTAATAACCAACGAAAAGCGCAAGTCAGTCGATCACTACAATTGAACCATGTAAGAAGCTAACCTCAAAATAGAATTTGGTCACTTAGTTGGTGGTTTCGCTTAAGTAATGAGTATTCACCTGTGAAATGGATAGTTACGTAGATAACATCTTGAACACTGAGAAAAATGGGTTAAGTAAACTGTACATGATAAAAAAATTAATTACAATAGATCAAGTTTTACTGGAATATTCTCGTTAATTAATATGCAACTAAACCCAGTTTCCCAAATGCAAGTTGTTACTGAAAAAGTCACACTATATTTATTGAGTTTGCTGCACCCGTGATTGTTTTGCTATTTCTGATTGCTTGCGGGAGTAATAAATAGTCTCTGAGATTGCTAACGCGCGCAGCGCGGGCTGGGCCAAATAAGAGACGACGTGTGAGGTCGTCGAAAAAGAGTGGCAAGAGTACGGCTAATTGAGGCAGTTCGACGCAAATATATTAAAATATCGGGTGGTTAATCAGGCCCCATCCGTATAAAGAATCCAGCGAAAGAAGAGTACCAGCCTATAAACATCGATGTTTAAGATGGGTTTTAACCACGTGGTGGATAATTGAATTCCATCAGTGTGATATATCGCGTCGCTGGTGAAGTTAGGTGTGATTCTCGCTAGTGACCGACAGTCCAAGGTCCATCTGCCAGTTAGGATACGCGACGAAGAAGCCGTTTTGGGCGATCACCGTACATAACCTCACGTAACGCCGCAGAGGATCAACTGCCGAGACAACGCCAGTGCAAAGAATCAAAGAAACGCAAGTTACCGCACGCATATTAATTTCTTTGTTGTTATTAGTTGTAATTTGAAAGCCATATTTCCGCTTTGTCCTTTGTTAGGTTTCAATAATTTCAATAACTAAAAAACGTTTCAAAGGGTCCATTTACTTATCTTTTATTAATTCTTTGTTATTTTTCAATTATTAGGAATATATTTTATGAGTCATTACGTTGTAAATTGTTTAAAAAAAAACTGTTGTTAAAGTGAAACAATATCTTTCATTCATATCAGGTAGTCACTGTGCTTGTCTATACAAATAAAACTTTACTAGTAATATTGTCCTTTATTTAAATTATATAGTTGAAACAACACATTTAAAGTAGTGTATTGAATATTTATAGCAAACCATTACCTTTATATATCAGGTATTTAGTGAACGTCATAATGAACTGTTTCTTTCACAGTAATCAAATAGCTTGCATTAATTGAGGTTAATAAGAAAGTGTGATAGCCATTATCCGAAGTTACTCATAGCAATACATCTACTTGACATGAGCAAATTTTATTTACCACAACTGCATATATTCTTTGGTTTACTACTTAGTTTATTATCATGTTTAGATACTTTGTTAGTATCAGTGTTAAGGATCTCTTTTTTAACTAGTGCTAAGGTAATCTCAGTATTTTGTACTATCCGCGAACTTCTTAGAATATTGTATTTTTATTTATGATTATTATTTTTTTTCTCAGTTAGTCCGTTGCATAGTGAATGGTACATGCCGTCAAAAACCTGCGCGAAGCATAACGTCAATGACGCCTGCTGCAATACCCACTGTCTGTTCCTAGCAATGAGCCATCGGCTACCAATATTGGTTCATTGAGCTGTGAGTCATGTAACATCTCTATTGCAACGACTTAAATATTACATTTTTTTCTTTGGTGTGTGGGATTGCCTTTTTTATGTAATAGGATACCGCTGCTGAATTTACTTTGCATCACAGATCAGTGTAGCACACGCAAGAAATTCAGAAAATTCATTAAAATTCTTTATTAAAGTTATATACCTCATCAAGACCAGTAGATTTTTTATTAGCTAAACTGTGAGTAACTCTAAATACTTCCATGACAAGTAGTAGAACATAAAAACATTAAACGATCAGATAATAATATAGAAGTGAACATTACATTCACCGGTAGTTAAATAATATCAATACGAGAATGCAATTATAACAACATACGTTGCATAATCCATAATAATAATTAATATATAATAGAATTGCAGGCGACCAGGTTGTAGAGCACCAGCAAGTAAACAGCCTGAAAAATAGAATTAGACTTAACCTTAAAACTAAAACGAAAGATGATGAAGAACTTACGGCTGCGTACAGTCTTGTGCTTCCGGGAAGAAGACTATCATTTCATTTTAATACCTCTTGGTGTGCAGTATTGTCAGGAGATTGTTCAAACTGAAATTAAGAGAGAGAGGAGAGTTAAATTAATTAATTTAATTAATTAAAATAATTAAATTACTTAAAACGATACAAACGTACTTCATTCAGTATTTGACAGTTGTGAACGATGAGTTTCGGCACTTCAGTGAGCCCACATTATAACAAATTTATTAGATCTTTTTGATTTAATGGCAGTGTTTTGAGATTTCCTTTGTCTCCAGATAAAGAAATCACCCTGTATATACGAATTTTTCCCTATAGATACTTAGGTAGTGGCGTCATGAATATTGAGTGGGCCTCCATTTTATTAATTTTACAAAAGTTTTAATTTCAGTTTAGGAAAAATGCGTTTTGATGCTTTCAGAGGATTGATGAGAGATAATAGATCGGAAAGGGGAATGCTGCGGAGCGAATCAGACGCATTCCAGGAGAAGCTACAGCGTATGGTAGATGTGAAGTAAATGTTGAGCTTGTTTATTGAGCAGATAAACGCAGAGAACAGTTTTTGAGACGATGTGGACAAGAATACACAAAGATCAGTTAGCCTAGAGTTTTAGTCGCAGTGAGACGGTGACACCCGAAATATTGAGAATGTAGAGGATTTGATGGAAGCAGTGTAAAGCGAGGAATTGTGATCAATTTTGGCTAGAGCGTTTATTTACTGGATTTACCTGATGCACGATATTGAATAGGAAGAACTAGGTTCTGGAGGAGCACATTTTCGTATGAGCCCAACGAAATAATTTACACTATGGAATGATTTATGAGGGATTCAAGCGCATTTGTGATACTAGGAAAAATCAACGCGAAATGGAAAAGAATCGAGTGAACGAATAAAAGAAAGGGAAGGATTTCACGTTTACTTCATGACAAAGCAAGGTATCTGGATTATTGAATTTAACATCATAAGACTAAAAGCAAATTTTAATTGGCTATGAATGAGAATCGTGTCGCCCAGGCATGACCTACAAAAATAATAACAAATCACCAACAAACAGAAATGAGTTTTTCATCGCAGAATAAACCTAGAGTGACCACGACATCCAGCAATAATCACAACTGACAAATAAAATGTTTTAAATGTAACAAAATTGAATATAAAATAAAGATGTTTAAAACAATATACAGACCAATATTAATGTTTGGATGTGAATCTTGGATCCTGAACAATGTGTTATCAATCTTACATCAACATAGATTAATAATGAAATAGTAAAGAACAACCATAATAAATAAACACAAACACGAACCGGAGCAAGTTAAAAATTATAAAATAAAGCAAAAGTAACCTTACAGCTATCCTCCAATATGACCACCTTCGTTATATCCTTATATAGGCACATATTTATCCGTTGTCTAAATGACGATTTCACCGTTAAGAGTATTTCTGGAGTTATTCGTTGACTCTGATCCTATTTTTCATATCTTTAGGTGTTGTGGGTGTTCTCTCATACACATTACTTTTAACATATCCCTAAAGAAAAAATCTAAAGGAGTTAGATCAGGCGATCTTGGTGGCCATGCAATAGGTCCTCCTCTCCCAATCCATGTATCATTCCACGTTTCATTTAAAAGTTCTCGAATTGCTAGATGGTTATGGCTAGGAACGCCATCGTGTTGGAACCACATATGTCTTCTAATCAGCAGTGGTACAACTTCTAATAAACCTGCTAAGTCGTTTTGAAGGAAATGTCTAACTCCATTCAGATGACCATCGAAAAAAATGGCGTTTGTGCCGATGATACCGCTCCAAATATTCAACGACCGTCTATTTTGGCGACGTGTTTCAAATACAATATGAGGATTCGAGTCTGCATAAAAATGTAAATTGTGTCTATTTACATATCCATTATTGTGAAAAATTGCTTCGTCAGTCCGCAGTATGTTATTGCATAATTCTGGGTCCTGTTCAATTAAATTTGAGATTTCTTCTAACAAAATCTATGCGGCTTTTGATAAACAATGGAATAACTCTTGGTGCAGTTGTATTTTGTCTGGATGGAATTTATGCTTTTCTAATATTCTTCTTATCGAAGTCACGCTGATATTTAGGTCGTTTGACATTCTTCGTAAACTGGTATTTGGATGTTCTATTACCGCTTGTAAAACTCGCATTTCATTTTCGTCAGTGGTAACACTCCGCATCCGCATATGTGACATATATATATATAATTGTTCCTTCACTTATAAACCTGGTTTTTAAATGTCCGAAAGCTCTAATTGACGGACGTCTGCGATGTGGATATTTTTGCTTATAAATTCTAGACGCTAACAAACAGTTTCGCTCACTCTCGCCATAGAATGAATGCAATATCGACTAATTCTTCAATTGGACTAGTTCATATTTAAATAATTTTAAATTACGCAACAATCAGTAACACAAACAATTAACAACAAAACAATTAACAATTATTAAAAAAGCAAAATTCAATATTGAGATAAAGATTAGGTATAATTTTACGATAACAGATTTTGACAGTTACTCGTACATACTGCGACAAACTTTAAGCGTTGATTCCTGGGATTATTTTGATCATAAAAGTTCATAAGAACATATGTCCAAAATCGCTTAGTTCTAAAGTTGTACAATGTTTAATAGTAAGTTAACGTAATTAGTGTTTTTATTATAAATTAACAAAATAATTAGTAAAACAAAATTAACTTATACTAACTGTTGAAAATGACCGCCCCCAACTGCAATACAAGCTTCTATCCTCCGTCGTATTGACTGGCGAGTCCGCTCTAAAATACGAGGAGTATTTCGAATTGTTTGAAAAGCTGCGATAATACAATTTCTCAGTTCATCGACATTTTCAATGGCAGTGGTATAAACTAATGATTTAAGGTGACCCCAGAGAAAAAAAGTCCAACGACGTCTGGAGACCGATGAGGCCACTGTTGTGGACCTCGCCGTCCTATCCACCGATCTGGATACGTATTGTCCAAAAACTCGCAAGCAACTAAACTAAAATGCGCTGGAGCACCATCATGCATAAAATACATTTGTAATCTTAATTGCAACGGAACTTCTTCCAACAGTAGGGGTAGCTCCCCTTCAAGAAAATTGCGGTATACCTCGACATTTAACCGCATCGGTAAAAAATGTGGATCTATCAAGTGATCTCCAACAATTCCGGCCCACACATTGACAGAGAATCGATGTTGACGACGGGCATTCACTAGTTCGGGAGGAATTTCTTCGGCCCATATGTGATTATTATGAAAATTAATAATCGCGTTCTAGAGAAAGTAGCCTCGTCGGTGAAGAATATTTGAGCCAAATAGTCAGGATTTTGTGCGATTTTGTATTGCATCCATTGACAGAAAGCCACTCCTTCCGGGAAAAGTGCCTGCATCCGTTGAATGTGATATGGATTCAACAGTTGATCTTTCAATATTCTCCAAACTATGGCCTGACTAATGTTTAAAGCAAACGCAATTTTTCTGGTGCTTATGGTAGGATGTTCCTCAATTTCATTTAGTACCATTTCTTCAACTTGTGCAGTTCTCACTATAGATGGGTGCCCGTTATCAGTCGTCCGTTTCTTAAAATTTCCCGTTTCACTAAGACATTGGTAAAGACGGGCAAATATTGAATGATGCGGGATGATACGGTTCGGGTATCGTTCTTCATAAAGACGTCTAGTTAGCACGCGAATTCCATTGGCAAGACCGTAAACGAAATGCATATCACACATCTCAGCATTCGTGTAAGTCATTTTAAGAAAACAGAACTGGCAATAAACTGAATGAATACTCTGACACTATTGACAAATATTGAAATGACAAATAAAATTCCTCTCACAACAATAGTTTTTCAAGAACCAACTGTGATATTATACCGTGTTAGTCATAGTTCATAATTTATTATTAAACATTCAATAACTCTAAAACCAAACCGTTTTGGACATATACTCATATGAACTTTTATGATCAAAATAACCTCAGCAATTAGCTCTTAAAGTTTGTGGTATATATTGAGAATCACCCTGACTATATTTAAATGAACTAAATCTTGTTGGTTAGAACATAAGAGTAAATTCTCTGAAAACATAATATACTCTTAGAACAAATAGTATAAATATTTGCATTGAGGTATACTTCCTCCAAATGAACATTGTTATTGTTGTAAGGAATAAATCTATGCAATCACAATGAGAAAGTCTATAAATTCAAAATAAAATCCCTTATACGTTTGATATAATGAATTACTATATAAAATTATTAAATGTTTTTTACTGAAAACATGAAATATCAAATTGAAATTACCATAATATTGAAACATTTGAAACGAATTTTACCCCACCATTTATTGCACTAAAACTTATCTGTCGTTGGTTCCCTCTTTTTTAGGAGGGTTTAAGGGGTTTTGCATATACATACTGCTGTGTACCGAAGGTACAAAAGAAAATGCAAAATGAATTTACAAAAATGAAAAATTAAATTGACTAGCTCAGCGGATAAAAAAAGGGCGCAAAAGAACAATTAAACTCAGGGTTACCCTCGCAATTAAAACTTGAATTTAATCATGAAAAGTAAATTGTGGATGAAAGAAAACTGACTTACTTTAATTACTCCAAAAATTGAAAAAAGTTTAATCAAAAATAAAAGAACAGAAATTTTGAATGACGTTAATAACAATTATAAATTTTATTATAAAAATAAAGAAAAAAAACATCTGTTACAAATTGCAGAAAAATTAAACCTTGGACTTAAGGTCCTGGACGAAATCAAAAACTGCAAGAATCTACATTTAAAAAGGACAATGCAAAATCCTTTAACAAACAAAAGACAAATTTGTTCCAGAAGATAATTCTTTTTTTCACAAAAAATCCGCTTGGCTTCAAAATTTAAAACAACCTAAATTAATTTAAACGTGGTCAGAACAAGTAAATTTACAAAATTGAAATTTAAATACAAGCACAATGCTTCTAATCACCCAAACCGTGGTGATTAATTATAAAAAACAAAACAGTAAACTAGAAAACGGACAAAAATTAACTATTTTAAACTTAAAATATCTTCCAGAACAAATATAATAACTGATCTTATATCAAAATTGTGTACACAACAATACAACAACAATTATTATTTAATGAGTTCCTATATGGACGATATAATACGCAATAAACGAACAAATCTTTAAATAAAAAGAAAAACCAAAATGGCAGCAATGAATCTAAAAATATCCCATACAGCACCTTTCATTGCAATTACATATTAAATACGTAACAATATTGCATTTACATTACATTTTATTACGTATGAAATATAACGTGTTAAATATGAAATTAATGTAATATGTTTGATGTATTCAAGTGAAAATACATATATAATACATAGCAGGTATATTGCGCATATTATATAAATATATTAAAGATCAAACATGTAGTCGATACATATTGGACAAAATGTATTAATGCGCCATCATTTCTTGGTGCTTGGTGCATTTAGCGTAGTCACCGTAGTATCAAGTAGTATCCAGTAGCATCATTAACCTAAAAAAACTTGATAGTTATAATCGCTGGTGATCAGATATTAAAATAGTTAATATATGTGAAAAATAATTTATGTGAGTCAAAGGTTAATTTTGGATTTGTAATGATTAGAATTTCCATACGATTGTAACTGTACAATATTAATGCGTTTGATTATGAATGTATTTTTTTTAGGTTAATTTTTCATATTCACATATTTACAGATTTCATTTTATATTAATAATTTACATATCTCAAATTATTGTAGAGAGACTTTTTGAAATTGAAGGGTGGGACAAATCTACAGGATGTAATAAAAAACATTTTCAAAGCATTGATGAAGGATGACATATTAACATCATATAGTCATAGCATATAGTTGGAAAGGAGCTCAGGAGGAAAAAAAAACATTTCGAAATTTTAAAATCCTTAATTTAATTATATTAGGTAAGTTGTAAAATGTTCATAGTATTCTATGTACAGTATTATAAATACTTTTCTATATTTGTAGCTGTTGTTCGATTGCACGATATAAATTCAACTGAAGAAATGATTACAAAACTCATGATTAATTGGATTGCTCAAGTTCCTACACGTCTTCACAGAATTGCGTGAGTAAATTATATTTATTTTTCTAAATATTAATATTATAAAAGTCGAATTATGACGTGCTTTTTTAAATGTAATTTTTCTAAAACAGTCCTTCATTGGATTAATTGTATTGTTTTTTATCCAAATAATATTTAAACAAATGTTAAAAGATTTGAAAGATTCCTTGTGATAATATATTAATAGAAACGTCTTCCTTTCTTACCTTTTATATTTCTATAATTAATAATATTACATATATTAAACATCCGATTTCTTGATTGTTTCAGAGACAAAGAGAAAAACCAAACTAATCATACTGTTCAACATCAAGAGTGATGAAGTGATATTAAAATACTACTATAAAATATTAAAAAAAAAATGTTAAAAATGTTATATCGAAATATATGTTTTATAAAAAATATACATGATATATATAATAAGTTTATATCTTGTTTAGTTTTGGATATATATTTTTTCCAGCAACCAACACAGAGAATCATACTATCTTTGTTTTTAATTGCTATTGAAAAAAGATACTCTGTGTAATACTATGTTCGGATAGTCTGCAGGAAAACGCTCTGCATGTGTTTGAATAAATAACCTACATACGGAGTGTTTCACATTTATTTTCCCACGTATTTACTCGGAACCTAATGGACACAAAAAGTTGCAATCAAATCCATTAATTGGAACTGAGACGATATTGTACGTAAAATTCTGCCATTATAACACCCTTCGTATAAATAACCTGTTGCTGGGAAAATTGGGGTACAATTAAAAAAAAAAAAAATGGAAGAGAGGGAAAGCGGCTATTTATATGGGGAGAGTTCTAATGACAGAAGTTTATTGTACTATATCGCCCATTTCCACTGGATTTTACTGCAACTCTTTTCTCCATTAGTTTCCGAGTAAATACGTGAGAAAATAAATGTGGGACATTCTTTAATACCTTTAGATACGTATTTGCAATATTAGAGATACGTATCAATATATATTTACGTATTGAACACGTAATCTGGTAATGTAAGGTAAATTACGTTCCAGATACGTACAAATCGCGGAACTTTATGGTATTAAATACGTATTAATAATAATAAAAGGCGACAGGTGTGTCCTTTTCTACTCTCTGTCGCACACCATAGGCGTCGCCCTATCTATAGCGTGTAAATTTGGCGTGAAAAAGTCGGCGGGAATAGACGCCGAGGGGGAAATGGATTAAAAGGGAAATAATAGATGGGCGAAAGGGTAGCGGGGGTGTCTACTGCATAGGCGTATCGTTATTAATAATTAAAAGTAGGAAAAGAGGAGAAAATTCGCCCAAAAATTAGATCGTAGTAGGCGGTGGGAAACGAACGCCCGCTGCAGACCGAGAAATGTCATCGAACGGATTTCGATGGATTCCGAAACGTCAAAGTTGGGCTATTTCGTACGATCGCTGCTACGCTATGGTGGCACTTGAAAGTGGGCTCGACGTCGAAAACAGTCTCTACATGTTTCCTCTTACGTTTCGAACCCTAAAAATAAGGTCGAAACGCGATATTTTTCTCAAAAAGAGTCGATTTATAGTGGTGTGTTTTTCACTACAAAGATTATAACGACGGTACAAATAATCGTCACATAGGAGCATAGATGGCGCCACATATATCATTATTATTATTATTTAAAAATCGATTTCGACCGTAGGGTCGTTTTGTTAATGCGAAGGTAAGTTAGAAAATCCGGACGGGGTTACGGAACATTTTTAAAAGCGGTTAAGGTGTTTTCGCGATTCAATTTTATAGAAAAACACGAAAACACTTCGTTACGATTGTAGAAATAAAACACGAGCGCTACTAGATGGCGACAAGAATAGATAAAATAAATTTCAACTTAAAACGGGCTTTTTCAAAGCCAAGCTGCATTTGAATTACATTAATTGGTAGTTGTGAATAATTTGTATTTTAATATTTATTATATTCGGAAACATTTTAAAATATAAACTGTTAGAATGTTATGTTATTTTTTTACTGTTTGTATTATGCGCATGCCCAAACGGCACGTTGTATTATGTTTCTCAGTCGTCAGACACAGTCCACTAATACACGTCATTACGAACACATCGTTTTATTTTGAGTGCTATTAAAACATCAGTTTCAATCATTTTCTTTCAATAAAACACACAACATTTTGGTCCAAACGAGTCGGATTCGCACGTTAGTACATCAGAACCATCAGTACGAAGATCGAAAGCATTAAAAACATCGAAAACATCCACACGCACACGGTAGAACGAATACCGCACATCGCCATCTTCGACAAAAAACACGTGGTGACTTCCATTAACGTTACATGTAAGTCCTTTCTCTATTTCGATTATTACAGTGCAAAAACAACATTCAGAATTGATATATACACGTTTAAAAACGTACAATGTCGATAGAAACATTAATAAAAAAGCGTGGTGCTATGAAAGCGCAAATAACATTGTTTTGAAAAGTATTTAACGGATTTTTCTAAAAAAATTACGCAAATAGACAAAATCCGTAGTACAGAACTGAAAATACGTCTTTCTCGATTTGAAAATTATTACAACAATTTGACGAAAATACAGCGCGATTCGAAGTATTGCACAGCGATAGTGAATTACAAGTTACAGAACGCGAACAATTTGAGAATAATTTTTATAAATTACTGACCAACGCTAAAATTAAAGTAAATTCGTATGAAGAAACCGTTGACGCAGGTGCTAACAATGCTGAATCTATTCATGTATCAGAAGTTAGTGTATTAAATAACATAAAATTGCCACAAATTATTTTGCCTAATTTTAATGGAAATTATGAGAATTGGTTAAGAGTTTCGCGATACTTTAATACATAACAACGACAGTATTAATGATATCCAAAAATTTCATTATTTGCATTATAATAATAATAAATATAAAAACGTCAATTGGAATTGTAGTTATTATTATGAGAGTGGATCATTTATTTAAACGCAGAATATTTATATAATTAGCCTAAGTAAAGATAATCTCATATTCGGTGTCTTCAAGAATCACAGAATTGTGTGTATATAATACGTACAACATACATAAGTAACGATCGACTCACGAAAAAGATGACATAGGGAAAATAAGCCATTAGGAAACGCAAGGAAAGACGCGTATCTCCTTTAATCTACCAGTGATTGCGCGTGTGCAGATTCTAAGAATTTTAAATACTACATTATTTGCGGAAACCAAGTAAAATTCTGCGAATGTTTAATCTCTGACCGAAAAGGCTTGCGGTACGTTTGGCGCATAACAACCAGGGGATTAGCTGTCGCTACGACTGTCAGAATACAATATATACTTTTCCTTTGTTAGTTTATAAAAAACTTAAAGGTTTCGTATATAATTATTTGAAGGAATAAATTTACTGAAGCCATTACTTTGATTGCAAAAAGTATTTAAGGTTTAGTTTTATAAAAAAAATTTAATGTAGATCTATAAAATAATTTATCAAACATACACTTTCAAAATTGTTACCTTTAAATAGTTATTCTTTCTTAATGTTTTATTTTCATTGCTTTTTATGACGGCACAAATCGAATTACAGTTTTTAGAATTTTTGTGTAAATATATAGATCAGATTTTTGACTTCAAAACTCCTTAATAATAATATTGAAAATACGAAACAAGAAAACATCTATTAAGTATATGTGAAATTGTTTTGGTAAAACTATTATTACAAAAGTATTTGGTTTAATTATTTTTGTTCTTCTAGGATTTTTCGTAGAAAGTTTGTCCCTTCAATTGAAAGAAATCAAATCAGTAAACCGTTTGTTTTTCAATATTCTTACTTTGCGGGTATTAATATTTGTAAAGGAAAAAGATATAATCAAGTGGATATTTATTTATTAACGTAACAATTATATACACCCTATTATAACTGAAATAAAATCAATTTAAATTAAAACCACCTACAAAAATAAATTATTGTTTACAAAAATACTTATAATGACGATAACAAAAATACCAGAAAAAAAAAATACGAACACTTGATTGAAATAATGTGAAAAATAATCGCTACACAACTTGCAGACTTACTCCAAAAGAAAAAAAGGAAAGGAAAACCAATTTTTTATGTCTATATTTAAAACACAACCTTACATTCTCTAGAATGACTGAATGCTTAAAAATGATTGGCTAATATGAATACAAAAACATCTATTTTTAGAACTAGAAAAAAAAGTCAGAGTGCGCAAATCCTCTTTTTGGCGGTTGCCGACAAAGACGTCGGAACACGATGCCGCCGCTAATCCTTTCCGACAAAGCGTCGTTCCACGAACGCTCCCGCTAAACCTTCTCAAGTGTTGCAGACACAATCCGAAAAATATTCTCAAGTTTAAAAATATTAAATGATATAAAATTATTTTTTAAAACAAATAAAATTGCCACGTGAACGAGGGAATGAAAAATCCGAATTATCATTTAAAATCCTTTGACAGAATCTACAAAGGTTTTCATTGTGGGAATATAAATCGCTCCGTTGCGGATTACGATGGAATTGCATTGATTTGTTAGAATTACGAGTCTGAATTCGTTTTAAGAACCTGGGTTATAATTATTTGAGGTAATTGTACATATTTGGCCACTGACCAATCTGACATCTAACAAACGTCTAATATAACTTTTTGTTGAGCAACGTAAATTAATGTTAGTGAATATAATGAGTTGTCAATATTATGGAATTTACGTTGGGTATAATATGAATCTCGCGAAGATATAAAAACTAATAATATAAAAACCGTCAAATTTGAATTGTAGTTATTATTATGAGAGTGGATCATTTTATTTAAACGCAGAATATTTGTATAATTACCCCTAAGTAAAGATAATCTCATATTTCGGTGTCTTCAAGATCACAGAATTGTGTGTATACTAATACGTACAACATAAGTAACGATCGACTCACAAAAAAGATGACATACGGAAAATAAGCCATTAGGAAACGCAAGGAAGACGCATATCTCCTTTAATCTACCAGCGATTGCGCGTGTGCAGATTCTAAGAATTTTAATACTACATTTATTACTTGGGATATAAAATATTTTATTTGAAATATATATGTTTGCTATCTTGCTAAAAAATCATACACTTCGAAGAATTTTAACCTTAAAAAAAGTAATTTTGCTTTGTATCTGATTCCATTGTACGATCAACTTAAAAAAAATATGACAGAAAAATAAGCCATTAGGAAACGTAAGGAGAGATACATCTCCTTTATAATCTATCAGCGATTGCACGTGTGCAGATTCTAAGAATTTTAGTACATTATTTCGCGGAAACTGCGAAGTAAAAATTCTGGCGAATATATAAATGCTCTAGCCGAAAGGGATTGGCGGGCGTGTTTTTTAAATCCTCCGTTGCGGATTACGATTGGAATTGGCACTGATTTGTTAGAATTCATAATAGTCTGAATTCGTTTTAAGAACCTGGTTAATAATTATTTGAGGGTAATTGTACATATTTGGCCACTGAACAATCTGACATCTAACAAACGTCTAATATACTTTTTGTTGAGCAACGAAATTAATGTTAGTGAATATATGAGTTGTCAATATTATGGAATTTACGTTGGTATAAATATGACTGCGAAGGATAAATAAAAACTAATAAATATAAAAACCGTCAAATGGAATTGTAGTTATTATTATGAGAGTGATCATTTATATTAAACGCAGAAATTTGGATAAATACCCTAAGTAAAGATAATCTCATATTCGGTGTCTTCAAGAATCACAGAATTGTGTGTATAAAACGTAAAACATAAGTAACGATCGACTCACAAAAAAGATGACATACGGAAAATAAGCCATTAGGAAACGCAAGGAAAGACGCCATATCTCCTTTAATCTACCAGCGATTGCGCGTGTGCAGATTCTAAGAATTTTAATTCTACATTATTACTTGGGATATAAAATATTTTATTTGAAATATTAATGTTTGCTATCTTTGCTAAAAAATCATACACTTCGAAGACATTTAACCTTTAAAAAAAGTATTTTGCTTTGTATCTGATTCCATTGTACGATCAACTTAAAAAAAGTATGACAGAGAAATAAGCATTAGAAACGTAAGGAAGATACATCTCCTTTATAATCTATCAGCGATTGCACGTGTGCAGATTCTAAGAATTTTAATACATTATTTTCGCGAAACTGCGAAGGAAAATTCTGCGAATATATAAATCTCTAGCCGAAGGATTGGCGGCGTGTTTGTCGCATATAATATCAAGGGATTAGCTCTCGAAAGTATTGTCGGCATATATGTGTACTTTTCTTTTGTTATTTATTTTGGCCATCGATTATTCCGCGTGTTTAATGACATAATTTACAATATTCAAAATGTATTCGTGTATAATTATTTGAAGAATAAATTTACTAGAGCCATTACTTTGATTACATATATGTTTAGTTTGGTAAGAATTTTTTTAATGTTGAGTATAAAATAATTTAGGACAAACAAAATATTAAACGTGATCTGACGTGATTAAACGTAAGTGGAATTTCCGTTTGCACAACGCGTAAAAATATAAGATAACGAAGAGTCGGTGCGATACGAATGAAAGTGGTTTAAACTGCGCGCGCAGCGAAGAGGTAGAGCATTCATAAAATGAATTGTCAATTCGCAAAATTATTATGAAATGAATATTAAGGAGTCAAAGCAAGTAACAGTTCAGTAAATAAATAAAAACAAACACACATATTGGCTCAATGGATTAATATTCGTTTATATATGAAATTAAAACATATTTTATGTTAAAGCGAAGCTACACACGAAGTATTTGCTTTTATTTTATTTCGTCAAATGCTATTAACTTTCATAGCACATATTATATCTTATTTTTAATCCATGAAATCTACAGCGTCTTCGATTATTACACTACGCGTGGAGAATGTATTATCTAACGCTTTTATTAATAGTGTATATTAAAATAAAAAACATAATTAGTGCATAAGAATGCGGTAAGTCGAAAACGTTACAAAATATTGTCACAATAACAGCGGGAAATTAATTTTTAAAACTTGGAATTATTGAATTCAATAGGGCATAACTTAAAAATATTTTGACTATATAGACTGTCCAACCGAAGACTTGGTCTTTGATTACAGTTCCTATTTTGATTTTAGGAAAAAGACTTTCTATATATTATTCCATTTTAAATTTTACGTGAAAAATAAAATAGCAGAATAATATCGGGGGATTTTTACACGATTTTTTGGGTCACTATTTGCGAATATAGAATCAAAAACAAGATGGCGCGATTAAAACGGAAGAAGAGTATTAAAAAAATGCATTTTGCAACAGATATTGTGTTCAAAGCCTTTTGTAGTGCTGAATTAGGATTCTTACAAGAGTTTTTAGAAAAATAAAATGGAGGATTCAATATTGAGAGAAAATTTTTGAAAATATAGGAGACATTTTCAACAGACGTTCGTATGCAAGCGTTTTTAAGGTCGCTAAATTTATTCTGATATTAGTTTTTGGCAAAATAAAATGCCGGACGCAATATGGCAGAGACTTTTGAAATATAAAAGAAAACGCAATTTTTTTTTGAAGGCTTGAGACATGCATTTTTTGGGCCACTATTTGCGAATATAGAATCAAAAATGGGAAAGGGAATGGGAAAAGGGAAGGGAAAGGGAATGGGTAAGGGAATGGGAAAGGAAATGGGAAGGGAGTGGAAACGGAATGGAAAGGGAATGGAAGGGAATAGGGAATGGAAATAGGAAAAGGGAAAGGAAATAGATAATGGAACAAGGGAAGAATAGGGAAAGAGAATAGGGAAAGGAAGAGGGAACAGGAAAGGAATAGAGAATGAGAATAGGGAACGAGAATGGAAAAGAAGAATAGGAAAAAGAATAGGGAAAGGGAAGGGGAAAGAAATGGGAAAGGGAATGGCGAAAGGAATAGGGAATAAGTAGAGAAAAATAGGGAAAAGGAATGGGGAAAATTGAATAGGAAAGGGAATTGGAAAAGGGAAAGGGAATAGGAAAGGGACTAGGGAAAGGGAAAAGGAAAGGAAAAATACAGGAAAGGGAATAAGGAACAAGGGAAGAGAGAATAATATGGAAACGGGAATAGATAAAGGGAATAGAGATACGGAAAGGACAACGAAATGAGAAAAAGGAATAGGGAAAAATACTATTTCTATCTATCTATTACTAAATTGATGTTTACCGTATGTGAAATACTTGCCTACATCGAGTTCAGCCAATGGAAAAAAAAATTATATAATAAGCAGACAATAGATAGAGGAATAGCACTGAAATAATATATAGCTTATTAAACAAAATGTATCAGCTGTGTTTTCCTCGCTTTTTTTGTGCTTTATCTAACAAACGTAATATAACTTTTGTCGAGCAACGTAAATTAATGAGTTGTCAATATTATGGAATTACGTGGTTGGCATAAATATGATCTCGCGAAGGATAAATTAAAAACTAATAATATATAAAAATCGTCAAATTGGAATTTGTAGTTAATATTATGAGAGAGGATCATTTTATTTAAACGCAGAATATTATATATTACCCTAAGTAAAGATAATCTCATATTCGTGTCTTCAAGAAATCACGTGTATATAATACGTACAACAAAAACTTTCTACAAAAGTTGTGCAGAATTCAATGCTGCATAACCAAAAATATTTTCAACCTATACAGGGTGTTCCAAAAGTAAGAAAAAACAAAGATAAACTACTAAAACGTACCTGCACATTATAAAAGATGATTTCAAGTGAATGACCGACTTCAAAAAACCACCTTCCTCAAGTACCACCTTCCTCTACTCCTAGATGCGCATTTAATACATAAATCGATTCATGAACACGGCTATGTATCTGCCTATGTTAGCAAAATATTTTCCAAAGTTTTATGTATCTGCTATGTATTTTGAAGTGGTAAAATTGCTTCACGGACTATGTTACTTACACGCTCGTCTATCTGGTAACTGAGCGCCTCTCAAAGATCAAATATCAACGGCTGCGTAAGGATCGCAACGCACAAATCGCAAAGAAAAAACTTCTAAATATACACTGAACAACATAAACAATACTGGTGAACGCAATATGTAAAAACTGAATGAAATTAATTTAAACAACTGAACAATTAGAGAATAAATAAGATCAATTCAATTAACAAAATCTTATACAAAATAAATATTAATTCTGAGAGAATTTTCCCGAAACATTGACAGCAATACGCTTTACTTGGCGTCATTTGTTGATTGACCAGCGAACAGTGTTGTTGGTTGTGAGTGTAAGTAAATCTAATTGGATACCCCGGCCGTTTTACAGCTATTAGCGAATGGAGTGGAATGCGCTGAGCAAGATGCCACCATTAAAATATTCGAAGTAAGTAATGTACTGCTGTGGATTGGCACCCCGTGGGTTTTAAACTCTATGCTGTTATTTTAGAGATCTGTTTTTGTCAATGTTTCGGGCAAAATCTCTCAGAAGTTAATTGTTTTATTTTTAAGTAAGATTTGATAATTGATTTGATTTGATTGTTAGTTTGTTAATTTAAATGTTTCAGTTGAAATTATTTTCACTCTTTATTATGTTAGCATTTGCTTATCTTGTTCTATGTCCTTCTTTAAAGGTATCTTCGATGATCATTGTGCGTTAGTTGCAGCGCACGCATTTGTAAATTGTTATACGTATGCGATGTAGGGCCTCTAAAAGGGAGTTCCTTGACAGATACCGTAAGTACATGTTATATTGTTTTCGTTGCTGCCATTTTTGGTTATTTCATTTAATTTAAAAAAAAATTGTTTCGGTTAATTTGAAATTATTTCATCAATCAGGGAACTCTGTATATAATAAATGATATTATATTTTTGTTCACATATTAGGTGTAAGATCTTTTATTATTATATTTGTTCTAGAAGGCATGTTTTTTTAGTTTTAAGAGTTTAATTTTTCCGTTTCTAGTTTACTGATTTGATTTTTAATATTTAATCACCTCCTGTAAGGTGAAAAGAAGCCTTGTGCTTGTAATTAAATTTCAATTGTGTAAATTTGCTTGGTTTGTCCACGTTTAAATTAATTTTGGTGTGTTTAAATTTAGAAACCACGTGGATTTTTTGTGAATTGGATTTTCTTCTAGAACAAATCTGTCTTTTGTTTGTTTAGAGGATTTTGAATTGTACTCTCGTAATTGTAGATTCATGCAGTTTTTGTTTTCGTCCAGGACTTTCAGTCCAAGGTTAAATTTTCTGCAAATTGTAAGTAAATGTGTTTTTTTTTTCTTTTTTTTTATAAAAATAAAATTTAATGATTGTTAATGTCATTCAAAATTTCAGTTCTTTTATTTTTGAATCAATCATTTCAATCTTTGGGGATTTTAAAGATAGTCAATTTACTTACGCCCACATTTTACTTTTCAAGATTAGTTCAATTGCGAAAGTAACCTTAAGGTTATTATTAGAGTTCTTTTGCACTCTTTTATTTTTATCCGCTGAGCTAGTAAATTTAAATTTGGATTTTCTTTTTTTTTTCTTTTCATTTTGCATTTATGCTTGTACCATCAGTACATAGCAGTACGTGTTATCTAGTATTAAAGGATTACTGGTTTAAAAAACTTTGAAATAATACTTAGTCAGCACCATTGTGTTGACAATATATGAACATGATAGGTGTGTACATTAACAAACATATGTGGGTATTTACTAGTTATTAGTTTTCAGTAGGTAATACCAGCAAATTATTACACTAATTGAAATTATATCAGTAACCAACGGCGACTAGATACCAGGCCCAGGCGTTGGGTGGGAAGTACCCCGAGAACACCAGCAACGAACGGATACGCATAACATCTATACATTTAACATTAAAGTTAGGTCAAAATTTATATACGCAGAACGCAGAGGAAACTGCGGATTTACTATTAAATAGGTTTTTTTTCCAGGGGATACAGTGATAGATGACGGAGGAGCATAAGCGTATTAGGGAATTTGCGAGTAGTGAATCCTAGGGATGCAGATGATTTAGGTTTTTCTGATTCTGAAATAGAGGTTGCTTTTAGGTCGATGAATCCACGTAGGGCGCCGGGTATAGACGTATAGACGCTGATATTGCTTCAAGGCTTATGAGATAGTACCGTTATTTTATCGCGAAACTGTTTAATAAATGTTTAGATAGAGGCATTTTGCGGCTCGCTGGAAACGTCAATTAGTTAAGGTTATCCTAAACCCGGTAAAACTGATATGACGGATCTTAGTAGTTATAGGCTATTAGTCTATTACCGGTTTATCGGAAAGGCATTAGATAGTTTAATTATAAATTAGAATAGAATTTTTTATGCGATCACACAAAGCGCTATGAATGTAGGGCAATATGGATTTAGTAAGGGTAAATCAATTGTAGATGCGATAGATAGGGTTGTAAATTTTGTTAAAACCGCTAGGTTAGAAAAAGTATATAGTGCGATTATATTGTTAGATATTAAAAAGTGCTTTTGATAATGCCTGGTGGCCAAAAATTACAGTACAATTAAAGCGTAAAAGTTGCTTAGGTAATTTAGTTAGAATCGCTAGCGGATATTTTTTTGATAGAGTCGCGATAGTTGAGGAACCGGGTATTAGTATTACAAGGGAAATTACTAAGGGTTGTCCACAGGGTTCGCGTTCGGGCCGGGTATTGGAATATTTTATACGATAGTCTCTTTGAAATTATATTAACAGAGGGTTGTAGATAGTCGCGTACGCGGACGATACTACGTTATTAGTTAAAGCAGGGCAATATAATACGTTAAAAAATAGGGCTAATCAGGCTTTAGCAAATATTTTAAGTTGGAGTATAGATAATAAATTAAATTTTAATGCGGATAAATCAGAGGCGGTATTTTTTGGCAAACCGAGGCAAAGAAAGCCTACATTTAAATTAGGGGAAGGCAGAATTTATTGTAAAGAATTTGTTAAATATCTTGGGGTTATTTTAGATGATAAACTAAATTTTAAAGCGCATATTGAAATGAGTAATAAAATTAAAATTAGAGCATCAGCTAGGGTTACGTGGGGTTTAAACGGTAACGCGGCCGGTACTATTTATAGAGGCGCTATTGAACCGGCAATGTTGTACGCGGGGGCAACATGGGCAGACGCGTGTAAAATTAAAGAAACTAAAAAATTAATCGGGGCGCAAAGATTATTAACAGTTAGGGCCGCGAACGCGTATTCATCTATTTCGGAAGACGCGGCGTGTGTTATTTCGGGTATTTTACCACTAGATTTACGTTTGAAGGAATTTAATTTCGTAGGGACGCGAATAAAATAGGGTTTGAGGGTTTGATTACGGCAACGGGAATTAGATTAGAAACGGGCGATTTAGAAAGGCGAGTAGATATAGGGGGGCGAATTCATCCCGCGGAATTAAAAAGTATTAGGTATGATAAATTTATAGGCACTTTTCGAGAGGGTTTAGAAATTTTTACGGATGGGTCGAAGGGTGAGGGTGGTACAGGGCGGCTTTTGTTGTTTATAATAGGGGTATTGAAATACATAATCAAAAGTTTAAATTAGGGGATCATTGCAATATTTTTCAGGCAAAATTAGTTGCAATAAATCAGGCAGTAGTTTATAGTAGGCGCGAATGCGAATTTATGCGGGACGTGAGAATTATAACAGATGGCTTATCTGTATTAGAGGCGTTAGAGAATTTAAAAAATCCGACCGATTTGTTGTTAGATACTTGGGATTTGTTGCGCGAGAGGGGTATAAAACTTTTTTGGACTAGGGCTCATGTAGGTACAATCGGTAATGAGAGGGCGGATCAATTAGCGGAAGAGGCGGTATCTAGGGGAGATTGATTGTTAGATTATATATTTATATTATATCAGTGTCCTTGGCGAATGCTGGGAGATAACGAAAGTCGTTCCATGGGCGCATTTAATAACAACTGATAGCTGACTGATTTACAGTAGACTCGCGATTATGTGAACTAATCAGATTTCACATATTTTATCATTTCTCAAACGTAGTATTCATACGGTCGCAAGGCTACTGTATTATATTGTTGTTATTAAGAATCATAGGAAAGTTATTTAGTTAGAGTAGGATCATTTCAATTGTTATGGAACCCATATAGTACTTAGAATAGGTAGCCTCGTGTAGTACCTTTTTTAGGTGAAGCACGGGGTTGGGATGATTTGTAATAATTTAGTTTTCATAAATAAAGTACGTTCAATTTGAAAAAATGGAATTGCATAACGTACCGACAAAACCGAACACCCTCTATATGTTAAAATAATTTCAAGCTATAGAGCACTTCATGTTAAGTAACTTTTACTTCAAACGTTTTTCGATTAAGTAATTAAATAAAGCACGATCGCCCATCAGATAAATGGCACAGCCGTATATTATAATAAATAAGATTATTAGTTGTAATTTGGACACAGGTGCCACAGTGTGTTTAATGGGACATTTCTGTCATAAACTTGAAATATATAAGAGGCAAACAGAATGTCATAGCAGATTTTTTATCTAGAACTGCTATTAATAACATCGAAGATTTTGAAAAAGGATTGAATACATCAAAAGTATTTCAAATATCTAAACATGAATATAAAACATTGAAAACGATAGATAAATAAATAGATAAAGATATAATTCTCGACACTTCGGAAATTAACATTTAATATTTATACCTTATATTTTGCTTTCTGTATTGATACACTAGCTCGCATTGAAATTATCTTTCATTCCTTATATTCTACGTTTATTTTTATATTCCATTGTTATACATTGTGTATTAGGCTTTAGAAAAAGATATTTTATAAATATTTGGTGGTACTTGAGAAAGTCGCGAATAAATTCAATGATTTATTCGAATAATTTTTACAATTGAACTTTAGTTAATCGTCATTCGCGAGTAATAAATATTTTTTATTTGTAATTGTTCGCAACTCGAATAACTTTGCCCGTCTTTAACGTACCACACAAAATCATTTTTCATACTCACCCTGCAGATATCTTCAGCTGGCAGTGCCCTGCTTCGACAGAGATATAAGTGGGATATAACGGACTCATTCTGCAAATTAAAAGCGTTAGATTTTCAGTTCAATTGCAATCGTCGAAAATTACTTACAGCCCGCATTAACCTGTCTCCTACGTTGCAAATGTAGCTTGTAAGTATCAGGCCGTCTAATAAACCCATAAAGAGAAAGGGTGTTGTTGGTTGTGTAATATCAATCAATATGCCATTTACCATTCTGATTAATACTATAACAAGTCCGAAGTAGAAACTCACCAAGTTGATTACGGCGAATAGGGGTAAGCTGATTGATGTGAACTGATTTGCTGAATTGAGGCATTTGTAAAAGGATAATTGTAAATCAATCATCAAGTCAAAATCTTTCCTCAGCGAGAAAGTATTGTTTAAGCACAAATTCCTATTTTCGATCATGGATTTCATAGTCTCCTTCAACTCCCTGTGATAGATATTTAATGCTCTTAAGAAAGCACTTATGAAGATTGCCATTCCCAAACATAATTGGGTGTACGTGTAGACTCTCAGAAACGACACAATGATGAAACGGGAACAAGATCTGTACATAGCGAAGATTACAGACGAGGAAATAGAGAGGACAACACCGATACAGGATTGGAACCGTATATATGACACGGCTTCTTGAGATCCTGATGGACGGGTTGCAAGAAGCGATAAACATGTTTGAGTTTTCTCTAACATGCTGGCGAAGATATCACATTTTTTCGCGAGGATTATTGCTGTAATACTTTGCGCCAACCCGAAGCAGAAATACGCCAACGCCTGAAGATTTGGCAATTCCAAAAATTTGATGTTCCCGTTGAACGAAACGCGCAGCTCATAAATTGCCACGACTAGTGACAAAACTCCCAATAGTATCGAGATGAACTCTGATGAACGTGACGGACGAAAGCTGCACATCTTCTCTTCAGAGTGGCAACACTTGGGCTTACATGCAATGCCGCAGAGGAAACTGGATTTTAAGTAGAACTTCACGGCACAACTGAGGCATGGCCGATCTAGCTTGAGCATCATCTTTAGGATGGCAGAGTTAAACTAACACTGCGCCATAATAGGTGGCTTGCATTCTTTATATTGCGAAAGCGATGCATGCCTTTATTGTTGAATTAAATATAAGTGCTACCTGATGGAAGATCAATATTTTCCTTTTACTTCTAATTAAGTGTGGCTAAGGTATTAGATTAGAAAAATGAAATGGATATTATGGAATGAATAAGTAATACTGTACTACAAAATAGCCCTTAAAAAAATCTCCAGCTTCGTTCTTTTTCCAAGGCTACCTAGGGTGGATTACAGATTTGTTATTCATTTTCTCGGGTCAGATCGAACTTATATTTTACAGTTAGAGTTTTTGTTTAGGTTTACACTGGTAAAAACGCATGAAAAAAATCAGTTAGAACTTCGCATTGATTTATACTTGAAAAGTCATACACTAACAGCAGAGTTGGCCATTAATCGATTTTAAATTTTTAATTAATTCAATCGAAACTAATTTAATTGGAAATAAAATTACTTGTTAGTTGATAAGTAAACATGTAATTATCAGTTGGTTAATCGTCTACTGAGAAAAATGGGCTAAGTAAAGGGTTTACTTGATAAAAATTTATTTACAATAGATAAAGTTTTACTTGGAACTATTCTCGTTAATTAATACCTGCAACTAAACCCAGTTTCCTGAATGCAAGTGCTTTTATTAACGGCTATTACACAGCGTACCTGACAAATTTGGGTAAGTAATGTATTACTTATGACTACTTGTACTGTATCTAACTATACAGCACATGCTTAGTCGAAGTAACAACAATGCCGATCGCTATTAAACTCATGTATTTTCTTAAATAGGTAACAACTTGCCACAACTATGATTATTTGAGTTTTGCTGCCACCCCGTGATTATTTTACTATTCCTGATTGGCTAGCGCGGCGGAGTAATGAAATAGTCTCCGAGACGGTTACGCACTCAGGCAAAAAATGTGTGCAAATGGTGTGCAAGAAGAACGACCATTGTAGGTCAGTTGGGACGCAAATATATTAAAAATACCGGGTGGGTTAACTCAAGGCCCCATCCGTATAAAGAATCCCAGCGAAAGAAGAAGCACCGAGTCTATGAGTAATCGGATGTTTCAAGATTGCAGTTTTAAACCACGTGGTGAGATATTTGAATTCCTCATTATTGTGATATCTGCGCTCGCTGGTGAAGTTAAAGTGTACATGCTGTCGCTAGCTGAACGATCCCACAGTGCAAGTGCCACCTGCAGTTATGGATACCCCGACGAAGTAGCCGTTTTCGAGGCGATCATCGGACGTAACCGCCACGTACGCCGACAGAGGATCAACCCGCTGAGACAACGTCCAGTGCAAAGAACCAACAGAAACCGCAAGTTTACCGCCTATATTATTTCTTTGTTTGTTATTAGTTGTGACTGCAAAGCCATATTTCTCTTTGTCCTTTGTTTAGATTTAAATAATTTCAATAACTAAATAACGTTTCAGGGGGCCCCATTTACCCTATCTTTTATTATTGCTTTGTTTTTCATTATTAAGGTATATATTTTATGAGTCATTACGTTGTAAATTGTTTAAAAAAAACTGTTGTTAAAGTGAAACCAATATCTTTCATTCATATCAGGTAATCAGTGTTTGTGCTATACAAAATAAAACTATTACTAATAATACTGCTTTTTTTTTCTTAAGTAATAAGTATTATGTATCATCTTTAGCAAATTAAATGCGAATTTGATATTCAATTATTAATGCAATCGAAGCTACAGCACACTGAAATAGTAATTAAAAATTATTTGCAAACAATTTTAAATTACCCATTGCTCGGTGCGCAGTACTTATAGTTGCGGTTGCATAAATAATCGAAGATCTGTGGAACTTTTTTTTTGTACTTTATCAGTTATTCACACAGAGTCCACAGAAAGCTACTTAATAAATATTCACTAAACTTCCACGTTTCCTACACTATCTATAGTTGAACAACAAATTTAAGGTAAGTTAAGTATATTGTATATTTATAGCAAACCATTACCTTCTATGTATCAAGTATTTAGTGAACGTGCATTAATGATACTCTTTCCTTATCACAAGTAATCTAAATAGCTTGTATTAATTATGAAGGTGTGATAGCTGTTATAGAATATTTCACTCACAGCAATACACCTTCTACTTGACAAGGACAAATCTTTGCTTACTGCAACTACATATATTCTTTGGCTTTACTTCAGTTTAATTATCATAAGTAACTTCATAAGTTACCGGTATGAAGCAGACCGTAAGTAATTTAGACTGCTTCTTGTTAGTATCAGTGTTTAGAATCTCTTTTGTACTAGTGCTAAGTAATCTGTGCTTTTGTCCCCTATTCAGCTGAACTTTTTACTTACAATAATTATATTTTTAGTTATGATTGTTAAATATTTTTCTCAGTGTTAATTTTTAATCGGAAATGGATGAAATCTAAGGTTTATTTTTATGGTATCGTACAACTTGATATTAAACCGTAATTGGGACAAGACGGTTGCAGCAATAGCCAACAAACGTACGAACTACATGGTAGAACGTATCATGTAGGTTCATATCAAAATTTGAGTGTGGGGTTCTTATACTATGCATAAAATTACCCTTGCATAATACGCACAGATGCCAATGTTGAAATTATATTGGGCGCTAGGTGGGAGACACTGCTATATCAGTGTCATTTGAATCATTTTCTATTTCAATTTAAATTTTTAAATTTGAATAGGATTTCAATCAACTATTCTTTCTTAGTATTTGCTTATTATCGAATTAAGTGGTCGGACATCATTTGAATAAAATATTATTTGAATGAAGCATTACTGGAATAATTTGCTATTCAAATAATAAAATAAATTCGATTCAGGTATGCACAGAGCAGTCCAATTTGCTTGTCAGAATAGACTAATTCCCTAACCGTAGAGATATGAAAAAACGACTGGCCAAGTCGATTTCTTTTTCCGAGATTTGCTCAATGGCGAAAACTAAAAAAAGTAATATTCTTTTGTTTTTGAGTTATAGCCAAAAATTTCAAATTAATTTTGCTAACAGTAGATCTAATAATTGGAGGTGCTAATTCATGCTAATCGATCAGCATGAATTGCATTAGATAAATTACACACTTCCTGTTCAATACGCACTCTATTTCCATGCAAAACCAATCATAATAAGAACTTCAATAAGTTCTTTCTCAGATAAATGCAGTTTTTAAAATGATACGTAAAACTGTCAAAATTACACTGACAAACTAAAAGCTGATGCTAGTTTGATCTTTATTACCACAGAATACCACATCAAAATGGTAAGTGGTCAGGAATTAAAATCAATTAATTCGAAAAAGAGTTTTTTGTTGAAGATAAAACCTGCCAACCAGGTTGTTTTTTGTTGGTTTTTAAAAAAATTTTCAAGGCGTATTCGTTCAATTTAAACATTTTATTTCATTACTTGTGTGTATTTTAATTTATCGCATTTCAAACGTCATTATTTGGAAAACTGCTCATTTTTGTGATTAGATTTTTTGTATATGATATTGCCACGAATTGCGAGGAGACTCCACGTAGTATTCCTGGTGGGGTTTCTGTTAATAAAGAGCTGAAGTGTATTGGTCTTTAGGTTGATTCCTGCCCCTGCACCCCAAGGTAGGTGTAATTATTATATGTATTACCTCTGAGCTACACCCCGTCGCATGCACCACGTGACATTTGGTGGAGGACGGATTTTTGATAATGGTACCTCTTAAAATTTACTTTTAATCAGAATTTTTATTTATTTAAACAATTTGCTTGTTGAAATTTCTGTTAATTATTAAATTTATATATGATAAAGAAACATTAATTTAATTGAATTAGTTAAATTAAATTATACGTTAATAATAAGTACATATCTTTTTTATTTTTTCATAGTAATTGTTGCACTCACTTGTTGTGCATTTTGTTATTTAAGTACAATTTGTCAATGAATTAGTTGTTCATTTAATCATTATTTGCTTCTTATAAAAACATATTTTGTTCACATAAAAATATGTTATCTGCAAAAATTTTTGTAGATAAATTGCCTTTCTTAAATAAAGTATGATTTTTTATGGTTAAACAAAATGTGAAAACTCGCACATTTTGTTTGCGTTACGACAAAAATATTGCCTTTTTTGTTGAGAATTTTTTGATTCCTTCTCTTTCTGACTAACTCAAATAATTTGTTTAATCAAAAGTTTTTGTTAGTTCTTTTCTATATTCTCTATTCTAGTGCATTACAGCAGTTCTCAATCCTAAGAAAGTTTAAATTAAAATTAAACAAAAAACATCTTCCATAAAATTAATAAATGTACCTGTTTTTTTTTTTATTTTAAATGTCCCTTTAGACCTTTAAATACATATCTATAAACACAATATTTCGTAGATAAAGATTTCTGGTATGGATTTTTCATTTACTGATTTACCGGTAAATTTTTGTAATTTACCGGTAAATTTACCGAACGTTTTTTAGTCAATTTACCGGTTAACCGGTTTACAATCCTTAGTTCGAAATATCTCCACCGAGGAGTCGTGGGACCTTGACGCGTGGTGGTGGGGCTCAATCACTGTCCTTCTTCGAGCCTTTTGGGACGGGGAGGGAAAGTGAAGCTAAGGACGGCTCAACCTTTTGGATCACCTCACTTTGTTTCAACTTGTCTTGGGTGAGGTACTTGTCTTCTGCTGTTTCTACTACTATAGGCCTCTCTTGGCCAAACGCTTGTTTTCTTCAGATCCCGATGCTATTAGGTTGCGAGGGCTAGGGATCTCTCTCTTTTCTCATTACTTCGTGGGAGAAAACCCCTGAAAAATCCGGAACCCAAGTGTGTCAAGCGAGCCGTGCCAAGGGGTGAATGGCCACACGAAAGCTGGTCGCGAACGGAGCCTCCGGGGTACCAGGCGACCCCCCGGAGTAACCTGCCTTACCAGTGTACTGCGGGGCTCTGCACTGGCGGACGGACTAATTCCCTAGCTACTCGTGGAAACAAGATGGAAGAATTTACAAAACTTAACAAAACCGAAGCAGAATTGAAGAGAATGGGAGACGAAGAGGAAGTCTTTAAAAGAAGGGACTCACTACAGCGAACCCCTCCTGAGCAACATAGAGTGGTACTCCATGGAACCGTAGAAGATAGTGTTAAAAATGTGGTAGAAAGTACAATGACTCCGGTAGTTAGACCTAGGGCCAACACCCTCCCGGAAGATACTCCAGGATGGGCACAATGGGCTACAACAAAGATGTTGAAAAGACCGCGTGAAGAAGAACAGGTGAAAGGTATGGAAGGTCGTAGAAAAGAAATAGAGAGAATAATAAGTACAATCGATGGATTAGCACAAATAACGGAAGCTACTACAAAAACGAAAACGGAAATTAAGGCTCTTACAAAGAAACTAAAAAGACAGGCAAATGACCTGAATAGGGTGTGGAATGCCATCGACATGACGGGGGAAGAAGTAAAGCTCCAGATACGGTAAAAGGCTAGAGAAACTGCTTCTATTGGAACACAGACCGACATAACAGAGTCAAGACAAGAACCTCTGGAAACCCCAAATGCTCTCAGCGAGGAAGAGACTAAAGCAAGAGGCGAAATATGGAAGGCTATGGAGGAAGAAAAATCCTGGGAGAGATGTCAGGAAGTGATTTTTAGGGAGTGGCCGCCAAATACCCACAAAGCAGTAGAAGACGACGAAGGCAACCCGGTACATGTGACGGCCGATAAGGATCTCTGCGTTTACATACCACAGGACGTTGATGTTACTAAGGGCCTGCCCAGAAGAATTATGGAGAAGTTCCCGGACCTGTGGGATCTTAACGAGGAGGGAAGTAATTCGAGGGATGAAGCTTATGTCCAAAACATCCGCAAGCGTAATAACGAACAGATAAATAGGATGGTGTACATGTTATGCGCAAAAGTTAAGACATGCGAAGAAAAAGGAATCGATATGAAAGCTGTATACCAGAACCTAGAAGAAATAAAAGGGGAACTGGCGAAGGCTGGAAGAAGCACCCTCCATGTAGTTTCACTGGGAGATTTTGACTCAAATCCACTTAAAAAAATGCTTGAGTATACTTTCTTTGGTACTAACCTCGCGGTAACCATAAACGGTAAAAGACGCAAAACAGGGAAAAAAGATAGCGAGACAAAAAGACAACGGGAGAAGCCCGAGACAGACGTACTTATAATAAGAGCCGAGGGAAAGTCCTACGCCGACCTTTTAAGATCAGTTAAGCAAACTGTTGACAATAAAGAGGATGTAATTAAATCAGTAAAGAAAACACAAAAGGGCGACGTCTTAATCACGGTGGATAGAGACAGAGACAAGATCAAAGCGCTAAAAGATAACATAAGCAAAAGTGCAGGGAAGATCGAAGTGAGATCACTACGGAAGGGAGACACTCTATTACATTTACAAAATATTGACGCAGTAACAACGAGCGCTGAGGTGTTAATAGCAATAAACACAACCTTGGCCTTAAAGGAGATGAAGTGGAGTTGAAATCGATAAGGCCCAATAAATGGCAGAATCAAACAGCAATTATAACAACTGACAAAGAAACGGCAAGGAAACTCTTAACAGTAGGAAGTGTCCGAATTGGGTGGAACAACTGCAGGATTGCGGAGAGGGTAGAGATACCTAGGTGTTTCAAGTGTCAAGGGTATGGTCATCTAGCGCGTGACTGTAGTGGTCCCAATAGAGAAAGTATATGCTTACGATGTGGAGATAGCGGTCACAAGGCCAGCAACTGTGAAGGTACGGAAGCCTGCATAATATGTAAAACCGAAGGACATAGAACTGGAACTATGAAATGTCCAGAATATAGAAAGGTGATTACAAAAGCAAGGAGAAACTCCAACTCTCGCAGATAATGAAGCACACAAGAGATACAATAAAAGTGATACAAGGAAATATAGACCGAGGAAGGGGAGCAATGGACCTAATGCAAGAGATAGCAGCTGAGGAATGTGCCGATATAATCATTATGATGGAGCCAACCAAAAAGAAAGTAATGTGTTCGAACTGGATAGTGGACAATAACATCTATTAGTCATAACTAATTGGAGGTTAAAGGAAGAGCATCTTATGATGATTTAGCCTTTTTGGCATATATGAGTTTGATATGTATATACATAGGTATAATTTATATAATGCCAATAAATTGATATTATTATTATTATTATTATTATTATCTATGTCGCCATCAGGACAACCCATAGGGGAATAATAAGGAATCAATAGTGGAAAGGGAAATGGTTTCGCATGGATAGAGCTGGATGCTTTTGTTGTATACGGATGCTACATATCACCCCACGTAGATATACCAAGTTTTGAAACCTTCCTATGTAATCTAAGGGAAGATATGGATAAGCAGTAAAAGGAAATTATCGTTGGGGGAGATTTCAACTCTAAGTCCTTCCTATGGGGATCGAATATAGAGGATGCTAGAGGCACAATACTAGCGGAATGGTTGGAAGAACGTGACCTTGCAGTACACAACGAAGGAGATGTACCAACCTTTATAAGACGTCAAAGTGCGTCCTTTATTGATATAAGCTTCAGCACAAGGAGTATAGCACGACAAGTTAGCGGATGGAGAGTTCTTGAAGAGGAGACCCTTAGCTGCCACCAACACATCGTCTTTGAGGTACAGGCAAAGCGGATAAAGGCAGTCAAAGACAATAGCGACGCCAGGAAACCGATTGCCCAGTGGAGGCTAACTGAGGAAGGTATGAGACGAATGAGTCTGGAGTTCCAAGACTACCTGAAATGCGAGGAATGAAGTAATCTAGACGCAGACCAACTTGCCCGTCTGATTACAACAATGGGGAACAAAATATTTCCAAAAAAATATAGAGAAGGCGGTAGACGGCCGGTATACTGGTGGAGACGGAAGAAGTGGCAGCAGCCAGGAAAAAATGCCTAGCCTGCGAACGGAAGATGGTGAAAGCAAATAAAAAACAAGACCATAATGCTAAGGAAGTATGCCATAACAATTATACAGAAAGCAGGGCAATATTAAAAAAGGCGATTATCACCTCTAAAAGAAAGGCCTGAAAACAAGTTATAAAAGACTTAGACGATGATGTATGGGGTAGGGGCTACCAAATCGTTACACAGAAGCTGAAAGCGTTACCGTCTATCGCAATGTCCGATGAGAAGCAGCTCGAGATAGCGAACCAGCTCTTCCCAAACAACCCAAGGATAGAGTGGGCTAAACGTACAGTGGGGTCACAAGAGATACCCCTCTTCACTAGAGAAGAACTAGTAGCCGCATACGAGAGGATCCGCATAAGGAAGGCCCCGGGTTCAGATGGTATACCCCCTGAAGTGGTAAAAAATATCGCAAAAGAATTCCCCGAACAAATCCTGGCCGCAATGAACAGGACACTGGTGTCAGGAATTTTTCCGAGTCTCTGGAAAACTGGGAAACTGGTCCTTATACCCAAGGAGAAGAAAAAAGAAGAAGACCGCCATTCTTACCGTCCCATATGTGTCCTAAACGTTTTCGCAAAGCTGTTGGAACAATTACTAATACAGAAACTGAAAAAAGAAATTGTGAGGAACGGAGATCTAGCGAAAGAGCAGCATGGCTTCAGGAAAAAAAGGTCAATACTAACAGCGTTAAGGGCGGTAAAGGAGATTGCACAGAGAGCAGTACAGGGACCCTATAGAAATCGGAATCTATGTGCCCTAATAATATTAGATGTCCGTAATGCCTTTAACTCGGCTACCTAGAAGAGAGAAAAATCGAGGTGGGGAAACAGGGCAAGAAGGAGATAACGTGCGGTGTGCCACAAGGCTCAGTCCTGGGTCCGACCTTGTGGAATCTCTACTATGATGGGGTGCTCAGGATTCCGACAAGGGATGGTGTGCGTTTGGTAGCATATGCAGACGACTTAGCAATAATAGTATGCGGAAAGACAACTCAGAAAATCGAGGCTGTTGCAAATCGCACCATAAAGGACGTAGTGACATGGCTCCGTTGTAGGAAGCTGGAAATTGCCCCGGAAAAAACAGAAGCTGTCCTCACTAGTCGAGGTCGAAAGGCGAAATCCATCACTGTGAAGTTGGCGGCAAGAGCATAAAAAGCCAGGAACATATTAAGTACCTTGGGGTTCATTTAGACGCAAATTTGAAAATGAGCGTGCACGTAAAGAAGACCGCGGAGAGAGCAACAAAGGCCTTGGCAAAGATCGGAAGGCTCCTGCCGAACATAGGTGGACCCCGGGAAGGAAAACGGAGAGTCCTTGCATCGGTAGTTCAATCGACACTTATGTACGCTGTACCAATCTGGGAAAAAGCACTCAAAAGGAAAGGCAGTCGAAATACCTTGCTAAGTGTGCAGAGAAAGGTGGCACTAAAAATTACTGGCGCATATAGGACTGCATCTACGAAAGCGCTTCTGGTGTTGGCAAGGACTCCGCCCGTAGATCTCCAGGCTAGAAAGATGAAAGAACTGGCTAATGGAAAAGGAAAGGCAATGGCAAATGAGATATTAATCCAGAGATGGTAGGAAGACTGGACACAGGGGGATGGTACGGCAGAATAGACGAAGCGCCTGATTAACAACCTAGATCCGTGGATAAACAGGAAACATGGCGATGTAAATTACTACCTGGCGCAAATGTTGACGGAGCATGGGTGCTTTAGAGCTTACCTTAAACGCTTCAAATGCAGCAACACGGAGGACTGTCTATATTGTGGGATCCGGGATACCGTCGAGCACACGCTGTTCGAGTGTGTCAAATGGGAGAATTTAAGAGCGGAGGCTAAAAAAATCACTGGTATTCTGACGCCGAACACCCTGATAGAGCGGATGCTTGCTTCTGAGGAAGCTTGGAAAGCCGTGGACCACCTGGCGACGTCTATAATAAGCGTTAAAGAGGCAGACGAAAGAAGACTGAAAAGATGACATAATACAGAGAGCCCGAAGATCTAGAAGCAGCCTCCCCTGAAGTAATGCCGCAGCAGTTCCAGGGGGAGAAGATCAATGTACTGCAAGAGGGGGGTTTTTTAGTCGGTATAAATCCGACACTACTCAGTGACACGGGCCACTGAGTGTCTTGTCGAAGATTTTTCCCCTCTCCCGTAAAAAAAAAAAACACAAGAAAGTTTCAATTAAAATTACACAAAAAACATCTTCCATAAAATTAATAAATGTACCTGTTTTTTTTTTTTTATTTTCAATGTCCCTTTAGACCTTTAAATACATATCTATAAACACAATATTTCGTAGATAAAAATTTCTGGTATGGATTTTTCATTTACCGAATTACCGGTAAATTTTTGTAATTTACCGGTAAATTTACCGAACGTTTTTTAGACAATTTACCGGTTAACCGGTATACAATCCTTAGTTCGAAATATCAGAATTTCGTTGTTTTCTCGTATTAATTGTTGTATAGGTAGTGAAAATGTTGATAGTCAGCAAACTTGCCGTAGGTCGCCTATCGAAACCTAGTTACATATTTATAAAATGTGTTTAGGTACTTATTTACAAATTGATTTTAGAGGGCACAGCGAAAAAAGTTGACGTAAACAAACAAATATGTTCTCATTTTTTTTTCTAGTACAGCGATTTATAGTAAGAATGCACATCGGAAGTGTATGAAGGTCATGATCAGGGTTGAAATTTCGGTCCACTTCGAATAGCTGTAATACGAAAATTTATTGCTGCGAGTGTCCGGGAGCTACGTCACAATGCTGGGCGGAGTTAGCGTGCGTAGTTGGAGCGCGTATTAACTTAACACAACACAACACAACACAGACTTCGTAGCAGTATTATGCATCCCATACGTATAATGCACTGCCATGAATTGCAGTCGCATTAGGTTAGCGTAAACATGCATGTAAAATCGATGCAATGAAAATATGAATAAATATAAAATTAAGTAACACATTTGTTAATTTCTTACTGTAAAAAGCGTGCAATCTTTGCATAAATGATTGTCACAAACAAGTTATATTACATTTTCTTTGTTCTCTAGAGGGAAAACCGTATGAAACTCACAATCAGTGTAGTATAGTATATATCAATAAATCGTTAAACAGTATTATAATTCGAAGCAACTATTAGGTACATTCGTAAATTTTCAAACAGAAATTTTCGCAGATTATCGTGCAGTAATGTATTGCTAGAAACTTCTCTAAAAGAAAACCAAAAATAGAATTTCGACCTTCAAAATATAAAATAAAAAACGGAATCTCTAGTGACAACTTAAAATAAATAAAGGAAACTCAGAAATTATTAAATGAAAACGAAAAGCAATCTTTCTCTATGCACATACATTTGCATTGATAGACCACAGATTACTACCACCACAGAATATCGTAACAACCAGAATGCAAACTCTTTGTCGGCTCTTTTGATCTGAGTGGGCAAAATTTCGTGACCTTGATGTCAGTGTCTCGGGCGAGAAGTCAGAGTCGGCTTCGATAAAATTCCGTGCCTGACAGGACCTAACTGAAGTGAATTTCGAGAATATGATACATATCTACGATAAAATGAAAGAATATCGCTTATTTTTACAATTATTTTACTTTCTTTTTCATTATTTTCATATTTTATCGACTTGCACTTGATAACACTATTTAAATTAATATACGAATATAAACTTGAAGTCAGCGACGTGTGCCTAATGCAAAGAGCGAACATAGCCGGAACCACAAGTTCTCGCCCGATTTAATGGCGGATCAAGCTGCGCGATGAGAATGCGCGAACCCTTCCCGCCAAGCCAAGTTGATGTTCTGGTTGTTAGATATTCTGTGGCCTGGTAATGATCAATAATAAATGTCTCTAAAATACTATAGAACGCTGACATGTTACTTATAGAAGCATGCGTTACAAAAAATGTATATGCGTAAATAAATTTACGTTATGAATGTTGACTACAATATTACTACTGCATAAAAATTGGTATTCGAAATGTAAAAGGTGGAATTACTCCGAATCTAGTATATTTATTCAAGTTTTACATTTGATACAGTTGTTTTTAAAATAACACATTTATTATTTTATAAGATTTTACTGTACTTAAACATAACATTTAATATCTAGATCATTTAACCATTTTTCTTTTATTAAAACTATTTATATTTGTCACATAAGAGAAATGAAAGTCTTCATAACAATTTACTGCAAAAATTTGTACTTTAACTTTTCATATTAGGCAATTGGTTGTAAAAGAAATTCCTTGCTGTTTGTTACAAAAGAAGTGTGTGTGATTAATTATTATTAATATTTAAGGATTATAGAATTACAACCACAGGTAATATACATTTGCCGAGCAATGGTGCTTCCTTTTGTAATTTTTTTTTCGCTCTGTTTACATGAAACGAATTTAATAACGTGTGTACTTAATTTGGTTTTGCTCCTTTTTGTATACCTTCGGCTGTAAATAGGGCTTTCCTCATACATATTTAGGTGAAAATTTATTAGTCATTAGTCATTAGAATGTTTAAATAACATAATTCAAAAAAGACATGGAGGAAAGGGATAGCTTTAAAAATATGATCAATAAAAAAAAATAACCAATGTTTTATAGTTCACTTACAACCAAACAACCTTAATTTTTTTTACTCAAAAGTAAGCCTAGTAAAAAATAAAAGTAAGTCGAGGGAGAAAAAATTGGATATGGAAATCCAAAGTTTTTATATAGCATAACATTTTTAAAAGAATTATTACATTTACGTTTTAAGTTTGTAGAGGAGATTTTACGGCGCATTTCGGCAGCCACTATAGTCCCTCTACCGATGGTTAAAGAAAGCAGTAAAACAAGTTAACCTTTCGGTATAAGGTGCGGATTACATATTATAGAAGAGATTAATTTTGATAATAAACTAACAATTCCCGACTTATTGTTACTGTTTGTATTATTTTTATCATGTATGTTCTTATAATCTGTATACAATATACTGCTGAATTACTCTTTGTTGCATGTGCACCACCCTTATATTTATTTCTGGCGCAACCGCGAGACGGTATCTGGGGAGGCGAACCTTAGTGTTAGTTACCTACACGATTTGTTACTGGTAATCTCGAAGGGCAGCAAAAAACCATCTCAACATTGGAGAAAATGGAGGCAAAAGAAGCACGTGGTAGAGGATGCCAATAAGATAACTATGGCTTCAGCAATCCAGGGAATCCACAAGTTTGAAGCACTGGACCCATGGTTGTTCGCAGTGGCATATACCGGCCCCAGAACAAGCTCAGCTCGTTAATCATTCATCTACCAATACAAAGGGATTGTTTGCAATTACGTACATACCTTGCAACGTCCATGAAGCTTTTACCGCAACTCCAAAACAACTCGCAAGTATAGCAACGGCCCAAATTACTTGAGGAAACCGGCTAATAGGAAACAAATAGATGATTCTGCCTCCGTGGGAACACTGAAGAATTCGCCAGGAAGACTCATATGGGTGGTGTTAGTTTAAGTATTTAAGGTTTATTAATTAAGTAGATAATGATTGTATTTTGAAGGTGTTTTGTTGTGAATAGCATCAAGTTAGTCTAAGGATAGTTAAGCATGGTTAAAGATCTTAAAGTCTGATTCGTGGCTGCTACTCAAATTACTTTTGTTTCAATTTTTTAAATTACGTTACTTTTAAATCCCTTCGGTTTTCTGGAGGGGAGGGAGATGCCACGAATCGGCCTTCAAGAGTGGGGATAGCGCTAACCTATATAATTGTTGTAGTTATAGTAAATAGTGATGAGCGAAACGATGATTCTTAAATCACGCATCGTGAGTCGTGAATGTGATTTATAAATCACGGTGATTATAAACGGTGATTGCGATCACTGTATTAACTCATCGATATCATATCAAATATATCAATCGTGTATACTTCTCATGGGTTAGTAAGGTTAGGAGGTTGTGAGTTTTTCTTTTAGCAGCGTTAGAGTTACCATACAGATTTTCTGTTTTGGAAAACATTTATATATCAAAAGAAAAACTCAAATTTATATTTTTACAAATTTGTAATAAAAATAGCTAACATAACTGCAATGCGAAAAGCAAGGATGTTTTATATTCTAGATATTCGAATAAACAGTTAATATTACAACCTAATTCAGATGTATGGTAATAAAATTTGCAATTTTTTCCGTGGTTTTTGCAAATATAACAATACAATTAACATTTGCATTTCCTAAGGCTAACATACAATGGTATTTATACTTCTACTACTTTAATTTTTTCTGCTTTAATACTAACAAAAATATTATTTAAATGTGAAGATAACAATACTTAAAACTTGAGTTTAAAAAAGTAACATTTGCCTTTTTTTCACTTAGGCGATTTCTACGGTCGCTGAGGATTTGTCCAACTTTTGAAAATATTCGATCACACGGAACTGATGATACCAAAGCACAAAACTTCTCTTGTACAACTAAAGAAAGGTTTGGGTAATTATATTTATGGTTTGACCTGGTTACTGCAATGCATCTATATTTCTAGGGACTATTTCGTCTTCTATATAGGTAACGCTGAATTTCGATTATTGCACTTGATGCAGCCGTAACTCGAGGTTGTGCTGTCGATACAGACTTATTAAATGATTTCCAAATTGAGAAATCATCATCCTGTGATGTGTCTATAGTTGTACTGCGAGTTTGTTTTACAGAGTATTTTTCGGCAACAGCGTTTATTACATCTTTTTTTTTTTTGAAGAAACCTCTCCTTAAACCACTAGTCCGTAATATAATAAATAAAGTGTAGCGCACGCTGAAGAAATAAAGCGAGTAATAAATATTAGTATATATCACTAACCATTAGAGGTAATTCGACGGCTTGATGCACCACCTACGAAAAAAGATGCGTTATATCGCCTTTTATATTTCATCTCGCTTATTACGAAGAGATTCTTGATATTTTAAAATGATTTATACGGGCTTTTCGTAAACGTTTTATCCCGTATACAAGTTCTGGGATGTATTACGAAGTTTGAGAAAATACAGACAATTAGATCTACAGAAATATTTTTTATGATTTTTAAACTTAATCCTATTTTTATGTTTTAATAACAATTATAACACAGCATTAGACAAAGTAAAATTTGACTTAAAGTTGAAAAATTTATAAAATTCATATAAGAGAAAAATATTGTAAATCTACATATTTCTCTAAGGAGAAAATTAACGCAAAGATTTGTATACACATTTGTTTTCAAAAATATGACAAATAGTAAATATAAAAAATGAAATAAAGCTAATTTCATATTGTAACATTTACAATGATAAAACACAGATATAATTCTTAAAGTGAGCGAAGATTTAAAAAAAGCTCTGATTTAATGCTACTACCTACAATTTAATAAAAATACTTTTGTTTTTGAATTAGTACTTTAAAACTAATAATATAAATTTAACCTTATAACACAATATCCCTAGTAGTAAGATTTAAATCGCTCACAATTATCCTTAGTAACTTCAACAGAAAAACATCAAAGTAACTAATCTTATAATCTAATACAAAATTATTGGTAATTTCGTGTTTCAATGTGGAAGTTCCTAAAAATAATTGCGGGAAATTTAAATTTTGCTACTATATATGGGCCATTATACGTTAGGTAAAAATAAATACACATTCCTTATATAGTTGCAGATATAATATAATGATATAAAAGAGAATCAATATTTACATTTGAAAAACATAAATATATTGTAAGAAGATAACCTCCGTCACTTCCAGCTGATATAATAATATGTATGTTCATTCATCGGTGTGATATATTCCATTTTCAATAGGCAACCGATAATCACAGTTTTAGGGTCGTTAATTCACCCATATTATTTGTTTACTTGTCAATGGCCAAGCAGTGATCTTCGATTTGCTGTGCGCAGTCGCGCCTCGCCGTTGATCGTTACCGCAATCACGAATCACTAATTTTAGAATTCTCCACTCACGGCCGTGATCCGTGATTCTCCAATCACCGTGAAAGAATCACAGTTCGTGAAATATTGCACATCACTAGTCGAAACCGAGTACTTTTTTCAAGCTTGTTTCGTTGTATCGTCAGTAATCTTACTTAACTTCGCAATCTAGTTTACTTGTAGATCTATTTAGCGGCAGTAATTTGTATTTAAAAACCTTTTATCCCTTGATTTTCTTAGTAAGTTTTTATTTAGAAAAACAACTTCAATATTTCTATATTTATAAGTTATGTTATAATAACTTTTGTTTTGTATTGAAGATCGTTTTCTTATTAATGTTATATTCTCTTATACCTACACAGCTAAAACCAAATTAACCCCAAACACTAGATACATCGTGAATTACCAGCATCGCAAAAATCGGGAGCGGAGACGTAATATCTAACGCTAAGAGTAGGTGAATAAGCTATAATCAAATAGGAGCTGCACAGGGAGGCAGATGGGATACCGTTAGGCGGACGTATTCATGCCATCATTTATTACATCTACTTATTGGTGTACTTTTGCTACAATTAGTTATGTCGTGTATTGATTGTACATTTTTATTTAAGCACTTGTTTGGCTGGGACTAACATTGTTTCCTCTAATCACTAATCAAGTTCTAATCAGAATTTAGCAGGAGATATGTCATTAGTTGAAACTTATTTTAATTTCCATTTTCGAAACCCTTTTGCCTTTCATTAAAAAGCAATTTCAAACAAACTCCAATTATGACGTTTACTGAAAATATCAGCAGCAATTACTAGCAGAAGTAGGTATTCAAATATTACTTGAAAAAACAAAAGAATAACACTGCGTAACACGATTTTCGTACCTGAAAAACTGATTACTATTATGGTTTTCAATTAGTTACAACATGTAAGCAGTGGATGTTTTTTGTTTCTATCACGTCTTGTTTTTGAAGTATACACTGATGGCATTAGATAGGCTATGTCGATTCTGGCACAAAATCTTGGGATTTTCAATGGGGGTAGAGTTCACATTTTATCCCCTCATAGATGCAATATGCATATTTACATGTCACTTCGTGCTCGTAGGGGCAGATTGAAATATTCTACCTGATATACATACCGGGTGTCCAGCCTAAGATACAACGGTCCATAGCCGATTTATTATTGCTTTTTTGGAAAAATGTTTCAAACAAATGTTGGCTCGAATCATATTCTACACATTTTAAAATTAGTTTCAGTAATGGCGAACTTCCGGTTTTACCGGAAGTAGATACTTCATTATTTTAAATAGAACACCCTGTATATTACTGTATTTTTGGATTCCTTGTTAAATTTAAATAACAATACGTTAGGCATACATTGGGACTAAGTTGTACCGTTTCCGAATTACATTGTACACATGTACATTCCGTCTGCGGTATTTGCAAATATCTCCGGAAATACGAAAGTTAGAAAGATGCGGTTTTCAGTTTTCGCTTAATTATGAAACAGCACACGTCTTTTATTTAAAAATTGTTGCGTTAACATTACAGAATTATTGAATAGAGCTCTGTAATTTTCGAACTCTAAAATCATGGATAACTTGATTTTTTTTGAATTGAATGGTATAGCAATTTTTACATAAATGGATGTAAAATTTGATTTTTTTCAATACGAGTGTAATTGTGTCTATCTCCAAAAGTTTTGGAAATATTCGCAATTTTTCAGTTTTTCATGATAGATACGTTGTTAAGAACATTCATACGCGAGCGTGCCGCGCCAAGTGCTTACGGCCGGAAACCGCCGGTGCCCAGATCCGAGTCGCCGGCCGTGAATCGACAAGCAACGAGCCTGCATACTGCGGGCTGTGACTCACGAACTGCAATCCCGGACATCGTCGCTTATATAGGGGGCTGAGCAAGAAGAGAAGTTGGAAAGGTATTCGGTGGCCGTTCGGCGCTTCGTGCGTATATTTCAACGGTTGCACTCAGCCAACTTCGGATACCAGGTCCAACACATATACACATGTATACAAACTTTGTCATATTATAAAGGTGGTAAACTAGCAAATACTAACATACGTATAGCAATATACGTCAAACGGAATACTGAAAATACTTTGTGTTTTATTATGAGAGAGAATTATATTTTATGTTATGTATATATTGTAAATACTGAATTTATTATTTGAAAATAAACGTCTTAAAACAACTCAGCCTCTTCTCTGTGTTCTCTCCCCGGCGCATCGGTCTACAAATTAGTAGTCCCGAACATTGGTCCTTCGAGCCGGATTTGAGAGACACAGTGTGTGAAATAGGATATTAGACCTATTTGAGATTCGATACCGTAGACGAACAAGGCGTTCTTTCGGATCAAAAAGCATACTATCAAATATAGTATAAGAGAATCACTACTTTCATCAAAGTTATTGAGACCGGAGACGAACAAGGCGTTCTTTCGGATTGAAAAATACTATCATATATAGTACATACATTGTGTAAAGGTGCATTACACAAAGACGGGCACAATGGAAACAGAAACTTCTGCGTACAAAAGTGCACCGAAGGCAGCTAAAATCCTCGCTTACAAGAACAGGAAAATTTCTAGAGAGAAGTGAAGACGCACTTGACATCGAGCAATGCAAGGCGCGCTATGAGAAATTCACGTACTTATACGATGAATTTAACAGGATTCAGTCCAAGTTGGAGGGACTAGACGAATCCGAGCTAGAGAATACTGAGCGAGACACATTCGAGGAGAAGTATTTCGAACTCGAAGCTCGTTTCAGAAACATATTAAAAGCCAGTGCGGAACAAACAAGTGGCAAAATGGAAACTTCGTCGGACGTAGTAAAATTGCCCACAATAGAACTACCCAAGTTCGCTGGTGCATACGAAGATTGGCTCACCTTCTATGACACATTCAGCTCGTTGATACATAACGACAGCAGAATTCAGACCATTAATAAGTTCCATATTTAAAGTCATTCTGAAAGGAGATGCATCGAATGTCTTGCATTCTCTAGAAATATCAGCAGATAACTATGCAAATGCATGGCAAATGTTACAAGACCGATATAGCAATACACGAGTGATAGTGCAAAAGCATATCAATGCAATTTTTGAGTTGCCGCATGCAAACAAAGAGAATTTAAATACGCTACGGCAAATATTAGATGGTGTCCAAAGGCACAGTAGAGCGCTAGAAGCGTTAAAGCGACCCATAGGGCAATGGGATGATTTGTTAGTGCACATAATAACCAAAAGGCTAGATTCCCAGACATTCAAAGAATGGGAAAGCAAAATACAAGGCACAGAGATGCCTACGTTCAAGGAATTGACAAATTTCTTAACACAAAAGTGCCAAACTTTAGAAGCAATTGGGAAACCAATGCAAAGTGTGTTAGCGAATAAAACTTCGACTAACGTTGCAACACACAAGACAAGCGAATGCAATTTCTGCGACGGAAATCACCTGATTTACCAATGCAAATCATTTTTAGGTCTTAGTGTAGAACTAAGACAAGAGAAAGCTAGAAGTAAGCGGCTATGCTTGAATTGCCTAAGACCAAATCACATGGCTAGCAATTGCTCTTCAAAAGGATGCTGCAAGCATTGCGATAAGCGACACAATAGCTTATTACGTTATTTTAAGAAGTCTGATGGGCCGTCGAAGCTTCCTTCACCCCGAGCGGGAACCTCGACGTCCGTATCAACGCACAGCAGCAACAGTGTAAACACTCACACGATGCTTTCTACGGCAGTTATAAATGTCAGCGATGTAAGAGGACGTAAGCACAACTGCAGAGTGTTGCTTGATTCTGGATCGCAATCGAATTTAATAACCAACCGAATGGCTACAATTCTGCGTTTGCCGAAGATGCACGCAAATGTTGTATTGAGCGGAATAAATCAAAGCAGGAAAGAAATACCCCATTCAGTGAATGTTGATGTGAAATCGAAATGCAATGGATTTCAGCGCACTATCAACTGCTTGATACTTGAGAAAATAGCCGAAAAGCTACCATTAGTGCATATTCCGAGCGAACACTTACAAGTGCCTAAGAACGTGAGATTAGCGGATCAAGAATTCAATATACCAAAGGATATTGATATGTTAATAGGAATAGAACTATTTTATCAATTGCTGTGCGTTGGACAAATAAAGCTACATAGAGACGGACCGTTTCTACAAAAGACGCTTTTTGGATGGATTATTGCTGGAAAGCTCATGGTACCTGAGACATCACCAAACACGTCTACGATATGCAATGCATCAACCTTGCAGTCATTAAACAGCATATAAAGAAATTTGGGAAATAGAAACCGTTGCGAGAGGCAAGTGCATTCGCAGGAGGAGAGCAATTGTGAATTTCATTTTGCGGAGACGTCAGAGAGAGAAAGTGACGGGAGATTCGTAGTCTCACTCCCATTCAAAGAAAATGTAAGCTCGTTAGGAGGCTCGTATGAGCAAGCAGTAAAGAGATTTGATTCGCTAGAAAGAAGATTCCAGAAGAATGCTACGCTAAAACAAGAGTATGTTGGCTTCATGAATGAATATCTACAACTGGGGCATATGAGACTCGTAAATAACGTTGAAAGAAACGAACCTCATTTTTACCTCCCACATCACGCGGTTATAAAAGAAAATAGTCTCACCACGAAGGTTCGAGTTGTGTTTGATGGTTCCGCAAAAACAACGAGTGGAAGATCATTAAACGACACTTTGATGGTTGGGCCTAAACTACAACAAGATCTGTTTGATATCATTTGCAGATTCCGATTGCATAAATATGTATTAACAGCAGATGTAGCCAAAATGTATCGACAAGTTCGTATGAACGAAAAGTCCATGGCATTTCAGAGAATTCTTTGGAGGAAGTCTGAAGAAGAGAGAATTCAAACTTTTGAGCTGACAACAGTGACGTATAGAACAGCGTCCGCCTCCTACCTAGCTATCAAAGCTTTGCAACAAACAGCACTTACAGAAGAAGATGCCTATGCATTAGGAACAAAAGTAATTCTCAGAGACTTCTATGTAGATGACCTATTAACTGGAGCAAGCACATTGGCGGAAGCGAAAGAAATCATTAATCAAGTAACCACTGTTCTACAAAAGGGAAAGTTTGAACTGAGGAAATGGGCGTCGAACAGCCTAGAACTCTTAAAAACCATACCAGAGTCTTGTAGCAGCCATACTGTGTTGGAGTGGGACAAGAGTGATGGCGTCAATACACTTGGTCTTCAATGGAATACCAGAAGCGACTCATTGCAATATTCAGCGATCAAGTTTGCAGGGAGAAAAAGTATCACCAAGAGACATGTACTTTCGCATATATCCAAAATATTTGATCCCTTGGGCTTAATCAGTCCTTTTACTGTGAGAGCCAAAATCTTAATGCAAGAGAAATGGAAATTAAACATCAGCTGGGATGAATCTCTTCCGATGAATGACGAAGAAATGCATACTCTTCTGGTCCAAATAGAAGGTATTCTTAATTCAAGACCCATTACTCCAATATCTAACGACCCAAACGATTTGCAATTCCTTACTCCTTCACACCTTGTAATGGGATACAATCCAGAAACAATTCCTGAACCTACTTTAACCCATCTTAAAGTAAATTCCCTTCGCCGTTGGCAACACATTCAATTCATGCGAGACCACTTTTGGACGAGATGGCACCAAGAATATCTGAATCAACTTCAACAGCGGACGAAGTGGCAACGGAGGAATGGAAATGGACTAACTCCCGGCCAGTTGGTAGTCGTGAAGGATGACCAAGGTCCACCAAGCAAATGGTTAGTTGGAAGAATCAGCAGGGTGTTTCCAGGACATGATGGCGTCGTGCGAGCTGCTACGGTGTCAACCCTACAAGGAGAAATGAAGAGACCCGCGGTAAAGTTGTGCGCGTTACCTATAGACAATCAGTAAGTGCGCCGACAACAATATTTGTAATGAACGTTTTAATTTTTTTTTTTTTTTTTTTGTGCGAGTCGTGTTAATCATCGTGTTTCAAAGACAGACAATTTGTTCGTTATTCGAAGTGTGTAGTGTTGAAGGCGGTTCCTTCAAGGGGGGCGGTTATGTTAAGAACATTCATACGCGAGCGTGCCGCGCCAAGTGCTTACGGCCGGAAACCGCCGGTGCCCAGATCCGAGTCGCCGGCCGTGAATCGACAAGCAACGAGCCTGCATACTGCGGGCTGTGACTCACGAACTGCAATCCCGGACATCGTCGCTTATATAGGGGGCTGAGCAAGAAGAGAAGTTGGAAAGGTATTCGGTGGCCGTTCGGCGCTTCGTGCGTATATTTCAACGGTTGCACTCAGCCAACTTCGGATACCAGGTCCAACACATGTACACATGTATATAAACTTTGTCATATTATAAAGGTGGTAAACTAGCAAATACTAACATACGTATAGCAATATACGTCAAACGGAATACTGAAAATACTTTGTGTTTTATTATGAGAGAGAATTATATTTTATGTTATGTATATATTGTAAATACTGAATTTATTATTTGAAAATAAACGTCTTAAAACAACTCAGCCTCTTCTCTGTGTTCTCTCCCCGGCGCATCGGTCTACAAATTAGTAGTCCCGAACATACGTATTGCGAAGCGTCGGCCACCTTCCCCTCGCATTTCACCAGGCTTAGGACTAATTAACAAAACAAAATAAGTTTTGTCGTTAACATATTTTAAAAACGTTAAGGTGTTTTACGATTCAATTTTCTAGAAAAACAACAACACACACAAGGTCCGGGCAGAATGATATATCTCACTAATAATTTATAAATATTAATTATTCTAATCAAGTGAGGACAGTTGGGGTGTAAAAAAAAAGTAAAAGTCCCAAATCTGTCATACAGTCACATTGCAAAAAAAATATGGCCCACTTGATGTCAAAAAAGCACAAAAAAGCGACATGACATTCGCTTCTCAATTAGTTGTTCTCTGCTAATGCGTTGTAAACGAATCAGAAGTGAAAGTGCCGAATGTTTTTAGTATTTTTACATATTTTGCTTGTAACCTTTTCTTAACAAATTAGTCTGGTTCGTAGGTATAATATCAATTCGTCCATAAATTCATTTCCTAGAACAAAAAAAAAACAAGGTACAAACTAGCAGTATGTTTTTATGTGCAGCTGCAACACATAAAACTAAAGTACCTTGATAACAGCCAAGAAACGATTCCAAAAGCGTCAATGAATTTCACAACACAAAAAAAAAACTTAAAATACACATAAAAATGCTTTAGATTTTTGAACTAAACTTGTTTTTTATTTATAAATTAACATAATATAAATAATAATAGTTATGGCGGCCTTCTTCAATCTATTATATGAATTAATTAGCAGTTAGAATTTTTGTGTGATTGATCTGGTGCAATCTGAGCATTATCTATTGACACAAGATAGTCACTAATCATTGACATAACAAAAAATATATATTTATTACCTATTTAGCGCACGGAAAATGAGATTTCCCCGTGTGCCCGTACAGGAATAGTATATTTCATTAGAAGTCCAGAAAATAGGTTTTTCACGCGCGCGCATGACAAGGAAAGTCATGCAAGCACGGGAAAGTATTTATCGACGCGTAATGAAGGATAATTTCATTATATCTTTTGGTAGTAATTTCGCTTTGTTGAATTGTAGTTGTTGAAGTTGAAGGTACTAAATTAGTGAAATACTAGCGTTCTTTAATGTTGCCACGGAAACTAATACAGCTACCTGTTATTAATCTAAGGGATTTGTTTCCTGTGTGGACGCATGGGAAAATCTCATTTTCTGTGCTCTAAATAGATATGCAAATATAATGTTTCGTTTTAATAATAGTAGATACTAGGTAACAGCAGCTGCAATTCTGAGCAACGCTAAACAATTTGACAGTTTACCGAACTTTCATTCATACTTATTTGCACACCATTTGTATTACAATTTAGCATACTTATCTGTTGTATTGTTTAACAAGTAGGAATACTCGCAAAAGAGTTTTTTGCCTCGTGATACACACTATTTTGTTGGCCGGTTGTTGGTTGGGTGAACATCACAACACTTCCCAACGGCTCGGTGTGTTACGGCACCCTAAGCCAAAGGCAGTCAAGGCCTGTAGTGCTGAGTTATTAAAATTACTACTCGGGAAGGCTTGTGAGAGATATGAAAATGAGTAGCGTTGGTATCGTTGCGTGGCACCAACAAAAAGAAAAGTTTGTACAGTAAATAATGATACTCTTCTTTATATATCCGAAAAACAAAACCAATGAAAGTTTATCTTATTTTATTTTCTGAGAAGTGTAATGAAAAGTATCGTTCACTACTTGTCCATAAATTCTTTTCCCGCCCTTGTCTGACGTCACACGTATACCGGAAAAGCCTATTTTCTGGACTTCTAATGATATATACAGGTTAGGCAAATGTGTGGGAACACCTGATTTCTGGCTAAATTATGGGGTTCCATTAAAAAATTGACTCACTTAGTACCTCGTCTATTATCGTAAATGAACTTTAGACACTTTTTCAGGAATTACAATATATGGGTTGGTGTGTGTACGGCTTGAGATATTAAAATAAAGCGTTGGCTATTAAAAATCTTTTCATCAGATATATCTGATAAAGAACATTCGTATTTTCATGCTGCCATTGAAACTTTTAGCAGAAATGAAATTATTTGCATTATTCAGTATTACTGACAGTCATAGTCAATACTGACAGATAGTTTCCGTATACTAAAATAGTTGTTCATTATAAACGAACTAACAGAATGTAAAAGAATTAGTTTGTTAATGATGGTTGGTTTTGGAGACAGGCAGAAGCTCATCAAGATACATGCAATATTCCCTGATGGAAGTATTTCAAAATCAACAAGCTTAAGGGTGTTGCAAATGTTTAATGAAATTGGAAGCGTTAAAAATTACAAAAAATCGGTCGACATAAAATTGCTACAATTGAAGATGGATGCTATTATTAATCTTCAAGAAGAACCAAAAACGCCACTAACAGATCTATCCTTATATTACTGTACTGGTCCTTTTTTCTTGTCTAAAAATAAGTTTCATCTGTAAGTAGGGGGGCTATGGGGCTCCTCAATCACTTTCAAGGTCACTCGTCCACCAGGTCCCCTCCAACTGCACATCCGCGACTTCCAACCCGCGAATTATTTTAATTCGCGGTTTCATTTTAATTCGCGAGCTTTAATTTAATTTACACTTTCTGATTGTAATAAAGCTTCACCTGCGACGATGATGTCCAATACATGGAGAGCTTTTCTTTGAGGGCGAGGGTATCATAATATGTAACCGTGAATTATTTTAATTCGCGATAAAGCTTCACCTACGGTGATGACGCCCACTGTAGTCGTATACATGTGGAGAGCTTTTCTTTGAGGGGCGAGGGGTATCATAATATGTAACCCGCGAATTATTTTAATTCGCGATAAAGCTTCACCTGCGACGATGATGTCCAATACATGTGGAGAGCTTTTCTTTGGAGGGCGAGGGGTATCACGATATGTAACCCGCGAATCATTTTGATTCGCGAACTTTAATATAATTTACAGTTTTTGCTTGCGATGACGTACACTGTGGTGGAATATGTGGAGAGCTTTTCTTTGGAGGGCAAGGGGTATCATAATATGTAACCCGCGAATTATTTTAATTCGCGATTTCGCGCTTTTGATCACAATAAAGCTTCACCTGCGACGATGATGTCCAATACATGTGGAGAGCTTTTCTTTGAGGGGCGAGGGGATATCCTAATATGTAGCCCGCGAATTATTTTGATTCGCGATTTAATTTTGATTATATTAATTAGCGGTTCAACACATACCTACAACATATTTTGCATACTTATGACGTAGCTGCTTTCTCTGCAGGTTCCACATTTTTCAAATAATTTTGCGATATTGATTCTACCTCTTAATTACCTCAATACTTTTACTAATGATAGAAAACATATTCGCTGTTTCTGATTACTAGAAATTTTTAAATTTAGTACATGTGAAGTAGTTTTTGTTAATAATACAGCTCTTATGCAGTCACTAATGATAGAAAACATTTTCGCTGTTACTGATTACTAGAAATTTTTAAATTTACTACATGTGACGTAGTCTTTGCTAATAATACAGCTGTTATGCAGAACATATTGTGACTTTCACATTTTTCAAAGAATTTTTTTTTGATTCGCGATTTAATTTTGATTATATTAATTAACGGTTCAACACATACCTACAACATATTTTGCAGGTTCCACATTTTTCAAATAATTTTGCGATAATGATTCTACCTCTTAATTACCTCAGTACTTTTACTAATGATAGAAAACATATTCGCTGTTACTGATTCCTAGAGAATTTTAAATTTACTATATGTGACGTAGTCTTTACTAATAATACCACTCTTATGTAGAACATAATAGTTAGCTTAATGGTGTAAGCTGAATATAAAACCCGAGCTACCCAGCTTATTCAGTCACTCATTCGTTGAACATTTATACTTTGTGTTTGTGTATACTGTGTTTGTGTATATTCCAATCAATATGGCTAATACCCCGTGTATCATGATGCTGTCAAGCTTAAACAAACAGGCTCTTCCTGAAGAGACGCTGTTTGTTATATGCAAGAGCTTGTTCAGGTAAGACAATTTTAAATGTTTTTTTTTTCTTTTCTTATATGAATATTATATGTATAGATATGGGGTTAAAAAAATTTCCCAATGGAATGGGAAGGTATTAGTCTCCCTGAGATATTCCCCCAGGAATGTCACCATGAGGAGGAAGCTGGGGGACCTCCCAGTCACCTACAAACGATTCAATGTGGACAGCGAGGAGGAGCTGAGTGTATTGGAGGAGGCAATGAAGAAATTTAAATTCGACCTCAGGGAGGAATACGAAAAGGAACAAGAGAGAGAAGAAGAACTGGCACCTCCTCCTAAGAAAAAAAAACAGGAACCACAGCATCCTCATCCTCCTCCTAATGAAGACCTCACACGGATCGTCAACCTGCTAGATGACGATGATGAATTTACTACACATGCACAACAATTTATATATAATTATATATAAATAATAAATATCTTGAAAAAAACATTGTTATTGTTTTTATTATTTATAAAAAAAAAAAAATATTTTTTAAATTAGGTTTACCGAAGCACTGCTTTCCTCGAGAAATAACTAGTTTTTGATGCGTACTCTCCCCCTTTCTTGCTACAATTTCTTGTGATATATAAGAAATCTTTCAGTATTCCTCCTCATAATTTACTGTGTGTTTAATTTACTGTGTTAAAAGTGTCAATTAACGTTATAAGAAATATCTTTCAATACTCTTCAATTCTATTTTACCTCACATTATACTACTCGTAAGTATTTTCTTTTACTATTTGCAATTTACCTAGTTTTCTTTAGTTACAAATATTAAAGTCTACACTTCCATATTACCTCTCTTATAATTTTGACTTTAAATGTTTACGAATGGCGTCTGCTAATAAAACTAATAGTTTGGATTTTTCCTATGTCGAGTCATCGGATGGCGAGTTAAACAGATCCTACGAAAACGATGTTTTTAAATGGATCAATTCAGAGCTGCGGAGAATTAAAAACATGTTAGAGTTTTCGTCAGAAATGGCAATGGTTAGCATAGCGGACGAGGTCCTCTAAGTTAACAGCAGTGTTTGCGCGAATAGAAAATGTCCTCAGCGCAAGAGTGTTAATCTGGAGATATTTCATATTTTGCGAGAAGTACATGGGTATATGAGGATTGGAGAGAATATTTCGAATATTATAGGTGAAATAAAGAAGTATATGTGTATATAAGAAAGTAATAAATAAATTTGTATTCTGAAAATGTATTTCGTATAAGTTATTATCACATTCATTATGGCCCCAAACGTGTTTCAAGACAGACTCGAGCAGTATATAAAACAACTACACAAACTGCTAACTCATATTGAATTATATTCCGTTACAAATAAGTTGCAAATAGTAACAATGGAAGATTCTATGGGAAACAAATCAAATTGCCATAAAAATATGAAGAAAATTGTTGAAGGCTGAACACAATAAGCGATAATGTTATATCACAACTACCATGTACGTGCTGCGAAACAAAGTACATCGACTTCTTTAGAACAAAAATGATATCTTATTCCTCACGAAAGAGAGCTAAACTTCAAGACTGTCTACCATGCTACACCCATAACCCCACAGGAATCGATCAATTGACGGTCCACCGCCAGCCATAAGAAACTGTGCAGGATCTAACAAATTCCTTTAAAGTTTATATGTCATTAAATAAAACAAAATATGTGATTTCATCGATTTATTTTGTTAAATAAAAATAAATATTTATTATAATAAAATATTTAAGAACTAATTATCGAGTAAATAATTTAACATCATTTCCACATTCGCTCTGTACACATACTTAATTTACCTTTAACATGATAAAAACAAGCGGAATCACTCTTTACAAAATTGGAACACAATTCGTCTACAACTCTAAATTAACAATACTTAAGTCTACATATTTTCTTAGAAAATCAGCTTTCTGATGACCTTTCACATAAATCTTTCATAAGTTTTACAATTAATATTATTTAAAAATTTCCCAATAGATCCTAACTCTAAATAACCATCACATAATAATATTCAAATAGTTTCTCTCCAACACGTAATATATATATTTCGTTTTATTTAAACCATTTCTTAAATAAATGTAATGCTCATACAAATATAAGTGTAACGCAATACAACTTCAATTCTTGGGAATCTTCTTTTTCTCAACAAATCGAAATTTATTCGAAAAAATCGTCCACAGCTTTACATCCTAAACAACGATTTCTGGGCGTGGTGACCATCAATGTGATCTGATTGATGAGGTGTATTGTGGTGACGATAACATGGTCTGTATGGTTGGAGTTTTTCCTTTTTCTTTCGAGGTAAATCACCCATATCTGTTCCAAACATGTCGACTAATTTGCGTTCGAATAGGTACATAGGAATGAAAATTAATTAGATCCTTGTCCATATCTCAACGTACCAGTATCTAAATGTTGAAGTATGAGACAACCTTTTCAACTACCATATTTCAACCATTTTCTTGCCTTGATTCTTGGTTTAAGACTTTCTCAATCTTACTACAGCATAACTCGAATTAAATAAAATTTATACACCGTCTCCCACCGGTAGCCGCCGGTGGGGAGACGGTTAAAAAAAAATTATTATACTCAATATGTGTGTGTTTTATTTCAAAAAGAAATTATAATAAATTTATTAACATGATTACAATATATTTTTTTTATCAATCCAACTGTTGTGTGAATTGTCAAATCCAAGCCGCTTAACACACAATTGTTTCTTTTTGTTCGCAACACCTTTTCAACGATATAAACGTCTTCATGTTTTGTCTTCTGTAATTCCGGCTCGTAAAAACAGCCTCGAATTGGTCTTCCATTCATATCCTCTAGAAGATATGTAGCGGGGTTAGTTACTTGCACTTTCGATATTTTAAAAAGCTCACAACTCCCAATTAGCCATATATTTTCTCGAAATACTCTCTTTATACTTGCTGATTCGAACAGTCATCGCCAACTTTTAATTATTTTTTCTTTAATTTTAATATTGCTGTAAACAGTATGATAGAAGATATTGCACATCTTTCCTTGTGACGTCACACGGTTTCATTTTAATAGTTCTATGTTTCGTTTCATTGTATTTGTTAGTCACTTGATGTAAAATATCTATCCATTTGTAGGACCCCCTCAAACTGAACGCCTTATACAATTTATTTTTTGATTGTGTGAATCACTCTCTCAGCTATTGACGCTTCT
>RXPK01001786.1:0-128081 GCA_004143645.1 Protaetia brevitarsis
TAACGTTGAACTCAAAAGCCTGGAAATTGTGACTGCCAACTTGCACTTATCTGATCACCTGGCACAGATCTTAAAATATACACTCCCTAAACAAAACGGTGGACCTACAAAAATAAAATTGTAAGGGACATTAACAGTAGCAGTATAGAACACTTCAAAGTGCTACTTCGCACAGGTCTAGGATAATGATGATGCCCATCTATTCTTAGCACTTTCCACGGCTCCTTCATTATATATTATATCAATATATTATCACAATATTTAACTACTGCCTTCCTGAAAAAAGAATTAAAAAATCAAATAATTTAAAAACCAGTTACCTAAAGAACGAAGAAGTCAGTCTTATGAAAAACAACTTAGACGCGTGGGTAGTAATAGCTACAATATGTATGTATGTATGTATATTGAAAGGGTGATATTACACTGCGACCTAAAAGATCTATTGTGTCCCCTGTTCTTGCTGTTTACAGCCGGCCTTCCAATCCTATTCCTTTCAGAAAGTGTAGGATATCAGAAGGCCCCAGGTTAGGTAAGTCTCCCTCTTCGATTTTATGTGCTCCCAGGTGCAACGCCCTTGAGTTGCACAGTGCTACGCAATTTAAGAGGAGATGAATGCCATCCTGTTCCCCAATCTGCTCCAGTCGTTTTGCTCCTCCCTTTGTCCTTATTTGTGAAGTACTCTCACTTTGAAAGTGGAAGGCTTCTTATGGAGGTCCTGCTCCAATTCCTGTTAGTGGTGTCGTCCCGCTAATAAACGTCCTTCCTCGGTTGATCCCACGAGTAGCTAGGGAAGAAAAGGTCCACCTCCACAGAGCCCCGCATGCAGAAGTAAGGCTAAATATAATGGGTTGCGCCAGGTGCCCCAAGGTTGGACTAGTAGACTGGTCTTCTATCCAGCCACGCATCCCATCAACCTAGTCCGCCACCTTAGGATTTAGGTTTTTATTGAGGTTGTCTCTTCTCGGTTCGTGCAGTTAAGCCAAGACCCCCCCATCCCTTTCGGGACCTGGTTTAACAATTGAGCTTTCGGTAACCGAAAGCAACCCTGTGCAAGCCCTTAGCCACCACACGACAGCTTGCGCGAGGGGGGAATGGTTCACGGCAACGGTCTTCGTTCACCGTGCTTCAGTTTTAAGTAGACAGGACGAACTTATAGCCGCCACTAACCATCTCGTCTTGAGCGAACCCTGACAAGATGCCTTTTCCCCTATCCACCACCACGGGGACGCGCCTGGTAGGTACTCCCAACTCCCAGGAATAGCTACAATAACAAAAGATTCACGCTATTATCTAATATATAGAAACCTGAAGAAAGATTACTTGAATACTACAACGAAATTTAAACAACCAACTAACTCTTCTTACATGAAAAACTCGGCTGACAAAGTAAAAGCAGTTTGGGAAGTCATAAACAGGGAACTAATCTTAACCTGGAAATTGTGTGTGAAATTGAAGAAATATTACTAAAGCACATAAAAGCTAAACACAGGAAAGATATATATATATATGATATTTCGACATTTGTGCTTAAAGCAGTAGGGAGAGAAATATCTACATCTCCGGCAACCATCTTCAATAAATGCATTGAACGAGCAACATTTCCAGGGCTACTTAAAGTTGGAAAAGTCGTACCTGTATACAAAAAAGAAGACCTCGGTCTTTGGTGTGCTTAACCAGACCAAAAATTTTTGTGAAGTTCCTGGGACTTACCATAGATCCATGTTTAAGCTGGCACCAACATCTCAACCTAACACTCAGGCTAGCATCTGCATTGTTCGCCATCAGGAGGCTTCTGCACATCGCCAAATATGAAGCGGCAAAGGCGGCTTACTTCGCTAATTTTCATTGGATTATAAAGAAAAAAAATGTTTAAAAAAATCAAAAATCTTTTAAAGACTGGGTAAAAATGTAATACAGGGATTAGAAATGTGGAAAAGATAAAAAACTATTAAGAAAAATGAAGAGAGGAGAAGAAAAATTAAAAAAGAACAAAACTGTAAAAAAACGTTTAAAAAAATTAAAAAAATATATAAATGCAAAGAATATAGAAAATTTGGAACAAAATAAGCATTGCTTAAAAGAGGTAAAAAGTTTAGGGTGAAAATTAAAAAAAAATATCACAATGTAAAAAAAAAATAAAAAAAACGTTTCCCCTATCATTTGTTGCAATAGCCATTCAACAGGAGAAAAATGAAATGAAGTCTGATACCTTTCTTTTGTTTGTCTTATTGCACTTTCTGTAAGTGGAGCGCTGCAAAGCCGACCGGCTTTCTATCCACATTTTCCAAAGGCCGCGTTCCAGGAAAAAGTCTGTCCCTCTAATTATAGAGACCAAATACTGACACCATAGTTTTTAAATGAATAACAACTGGTATAATACTCAATCAATAGTAGTAAAAGAGAAAGAACTTTCTCTTCTCACGATAAGTTTCTGAACTTGTATCCATTACCCTCTGTTGTGTAAATTAATTTTTAATTTTGATTTTGACATGGTTTAAAGATGGCTGTTTGCCCGAAGCTAGTAAGCAAATAATCTTGGACTATAGATGGAATATTATGCCAGTTGTTATTTATCATTAACCTTAACTCAATTTAGATATAACTATGCATATGTTCCAATACTACTCAGGAATACATCGCCATAATAGGATGCCATTATCCCTTAGGCATTATCTTCATTTAACATTTAACGTTTTAAATTAGTTGATCAATAATAAATAGTCGTCTGGTCCTATTACTGACTGTGGAAGCGACACAAGTAAATTCATAAAACAAGAAATGGGAATATTTACATATACTAACATTATAGAGGGCACTTGTTTTGCCAACTCATTGCCTCCTTTTAACAAAATGTATATTATTTAATTCCATTAAAGGTATTTTCCAAATATATTAATGTTTAAAAGTTGGGATCTATGTTTACATACATACACAATATTTAAATACAATTTAGGCCTGGAAGCGAGTTTGCCCGACTTTAAAATTCAATTAAGTAATGGAAGTTTCTACATTTCGGTTGGTATATTTCAATAAATATATGTATGTATATATATATTTTAGTATGTTCGAGAGACCAAATTTTAAAATGATGAGTGATTTTATTGTATTTATGTATAACGTAATGCTTTCCACAATGATTCGTATTGGGATTTTATTAGGCTATAAAGCCGACCCAGCTCATCACAAACAAACAATAATTTTATTTGAGACTATTTTTACTGTGTTAAGGTCAATACAAAGCATTGTTTGACATTGGAAACAATGATTTACTCCACAATACATTTTTTATTATTAACAGTATTTTAAAATAATGGATTACAGGATGAGCTTTTTTTTTAAGTTTCAAACAATGCAATATGTAAACAAATTTAGCAGATAACTACATCCTGCTAGGAAAATGCTTAATATAAAAGTAGCAGTATTGACAATATTCCTGCCATCCTATCCATAAATCATAGTTGCATCTTTGCAACTATAACAACATAACTAATAATAAATAACGAATAATGTAGTTACATAATGTATTAGTATATCGTATTGTAATTTTTATAAAGGATTGTCCGGCTGGTATTTTTCTCAAAAACAAATTCTTTCATTTTTTTAATCTGTTTTTTTTTCTTTATGGCTTGCTATCCTTCTATGTTAGATAATATTCAAAGATACAATCCCCATTCATTAGACGGCAAAGAACTTATACATTTGCCTCAAATTCATCCCTGCAGATCATGCGCATTAGTAATCCCCCATCTTATTAAGCAATGAGTAGTATTTCACAAGTAGTAACTAGGTAGCCGAAGAGGCTGCACATGGTGTGCATTCTAAATTAATAACTTGTAAGATCTTAACTTCGTTTAATATTGAATTTATGGCTTAGTTTTAATCATTTAATGTATTGCCAGCTTTTATTAACAAACATAGTGTAAATAACAATTTACTATATAAAAATATATCAGAAACTTTCAAGGAGCATAAGGACTCTTACTCAAGGTAAGTATACTTATTTGCAATATTTAAATACAGTATAAAACTACTATGCAGTACACAGGTAAAAAATTGAGGGAGTGAAATAGGGAGTCTCCGTTTTGGAAATATTTTGAAAGTATTTCCTCGGTTTTGTACAAAATCTCAACCAAAACGGAGAGATTGAATTTACTTCTCCTTCTAACACGATTTTAAAGGAAGAAATAATCTCCGTTTTCTCTCCGCCACCGTATTTAAGTCCTAAATGTAAACAAATATCCCTAACATTACATTAGTTGTTCTCCTTCACGGAGGTGATAATAACAGATGTTTTTACTTCTAATACCTCAACTCCAATCGGATACTTCCGATTGGGAACATTTGTTCACCAAATCGTAGTAACTGTTTCCCTAAACATTTGAAAATTACAAGTTTGCATAGGGCGTGCGCATTTATTAAAGCGATATTAGTGCAGCGCATGTGCAACAAATCTGGACGTGGTCACTTTGCAATAGTTCGAGAATGGAGAAGGATATGGCGGAATGCATTGTACCTGAAATTTATAAAATACACATCAGAGTAAAGTACGAAAACCGTAAAATATGGGTAAGAGTTATGGGGCAAACATCACAAGGCAGATGTAGATAAAACAGGTAAGAAACTTGTGCATCCTTATTTAATTTTATTATTATATTTTTATTTATAAATTGAGGTGTTAGCTCCTCAATAAAAGCACGTTTGTCTTAGCTGAATCCGTGGTGTTTCGACTGTATTGTGCCTTCAACCCACGGTCGGTACCAAACTCGAAGAAGCAACTATATTATGGATAAATTAAAGCAATTCCAATGACGGCTGCTCTGTGACCGCAGAAGAGGACGTGCTTAGTGTGTCTATCCTAGTAATCATTAGGAATATATCAAAAATAATTCAAGAACTTGAGGTTCGACGACATTTTTGATGCATTTTTAATGATAAATAATAGAATAAATGCACTGAACAAGGGTGCTTCTGTCCACATAGAACAGCCCTCATTGATTAACTCTAATATGATGTTAAACTTAGTTACTATGGAGCTAGGTAACATAAAAATAGAGTGAAAAACCTTTTCACTAGAAAGATATTCTCTTCTCTTCCGATAATTATCCACTAGAATCCTGTGGCAGGTACCTTCTTAACGGAAATAAATTCATGTGTAAAGGATGAAATACATTCCGAAACGGAGTTAACATGTTTCCGTACAAGAAATAATTTGATCCAATATGGAGCAAAATCGCTGAAAATAGCAACCTGTACATATTAAAATTTCGATTTAAACTATTGGTTTACACGGTGAGTTCCTCAAGTGGATTCATTCCTACCTCTCAAACAGAACTCAAGGAGTTGTTGTGAATATTGTAAAGTCAAATTTGGTTGAAATCACATCAAGAGTTCCCCAAGGTTCCCACTTGGAACTAACCCTAGGAAGTGTAAGCAACTTAAAATTATTATTTTGAAAAGAAAGTAAGTATCAAACAACTGCAAACCCCAAATTTTTAAAACTGAAAGTTTTTGTTAACACTTCTCACTAAAAACAAGAAAGAATAGTGAAATCTGTCAACTAGTTTCATCAAAAACGATACTAACGAAAACAGGACTTTGTTTTTCCATCTAAGTATGTGAAAAACATTTCTGAATATAAGGAGATTAAGGAAAATAAACCTCGATTGAATATAAACGGAAATATGGAAGTCAAAAGAAAACATTACGGCCGCAAAATGGTAGCGGTTCCCTTAACCAAAAACAATTGTATAGATTCTTTTAATTAATTAATTATATTATTAATAATTTAGCTTTTAATAACCGTTTTAGGAAATGGTTTTAGAAACGTAGGCACTTACCTCCACTAATATGTTTCGCATGTACTGAAGCGCTTAAGCTGCTCTTCAATCGAATTAAGTGGTACAATATCATAAATTGAGACGTGTGAAACGAGGAGTGGCCATTAATCTTTCCCAATTAACGGCGGGATTTGCCTTTCGTGCAGTAACTAATACGACATAGGAACTCTTAGTACTGCTTATCTAAACCTAATACAATTACCGACCGATGTTATATGTCTGTTGTCGGAGTGGATATATTGGATTAATGTTTGGATACAATTAGGTAGTGAAGGATACCGCAAGCTTCTTAGTCGATAAGCCGCCAATAGGGGACTTTGGTTGAAGGACGAAATAAAAATGAATGCTAAAATTATTATAATAGACGGTGCTTGGATAATTTACAAAATTACTATCTATTTTTGAAGATTTCTGTCTGTAAGAAGCAGATATTGACTTTCAGAATCAGGCAAGTAATGAGATAACAGAGTGCATAAAAAATCCATAACTCGCAGACTAGCTAACGAGGGAACACCGGCAGGCATTTTTCAATTTTTTGGAATATCTCCGAAATTATAACTGATATTAAAAAACTTCTTTAACATAATTTGCAGTAAATTACATGCCCCCAAATATGACGTAACCTATTTTCGGAAAAATCTAATAACGGGGACAGGGTACCCCATGCGCCCATTTTTTTCAATAATTTCTTTTTTGTTTTATTTTTTAAAAGAACTCACCATCACATAGAAAACGATGGTGTATAACAAATTCAAGGAATTAATAATAATAATTAAAAAATAATAATACATATTTAAAATAACTAAACCTGTATATTGATATAACATCAAATAATAACATATTATCAGATGCATTTACTAAATTAATTTGTTCGCATTTATATATTTTTTAATAAAATGCGAACATTCTCTTCTTTTTTCATTCTTCCACAATTATATCCTCAGAAAGGCGCGCATACCACTAATAAATTTGGCGCACATGACGAAGAACTAAATATTAACACGCAATATATTGTAACGAGCGCCAACTTTTTAAACTGGCGGTTCCGATAGGCGTCCCTAGATGGCGTTAGCATAGCGGAAGAAAGAACTACCTACGAGGAAAGACAGATGGCAGTACCGGGTCGAAGATTCGTGAATATTCTCCTGAAATCTAGAAGGACGTTCTAGAAGGGTCCCGAACCATCTGGAAGTTTCGCGCCAGGTATAAATAACGCGTCGGATTGGTCAGGAGGCAGTCAGTCGACACGAGTTGGACGCGGGATCGCGAGTGGAAATAAAAAGAGTGAATTAGTACGTGTAATATAAATATCGGTGCAAATAAATCGTTTACATAAATAAAGACATTAGTGATTAAGTGATTTAATTAATAAGCATTTTTAATAAATTTTAAATACCGTAATTGTGTTAATAGAATAAGTGAATTTAAATATATCGCCTGTGTGTTTTTCTAAACCCCGACAACGTTTTAAAAATAGAAAAACGTTACAATATATTACAGTTATGTTAGCTCCATTTGTACTGATTTAATTAACTAAAATAAGATATAAATGCGTAGAATTTTATACTTTTTTAAAGAAAATAGTGTCAAAGAATGAATAATATTTTATGTAGTTGATATACAGATTACATATTTTTTGCAACATTTAATGTAACTGTGTTTGTATTGTGTCACAAGTAATATGTTCAACACATTAGCTATGTTAACTGGCAGCACGAGAAATAAAACATCATTTGAAATCATCGTCTACGTGCCTTTTCGAAGGTTCATGCTTTAATAAATCTTGATATTCTAAAGTTTCATGGAAATCGGAGTATGACACCTGCCGGTGTTCCTTTGTAGGTAATCTAATCTAAGTATCTACATGGAAATAATCAGGGGAGAAAGGTCGAACATCAGAACAGATTTGGCCGAAGAAGGTTTCAAACTCGAAAAAGTAAAAAAAATTAGGAAACCTACTAACTAAAATAAAGAACACAAAAAAAAACATAGAAGTGGAGTACAGAATACGAGTTGAATCAAATAAAGTGCAACAAGGTCAATGATAACATATAGACAACCTGGTGAAAATCAGTATCAATTAAGAAGTGTCGAAAGAAAAATTGTACGAAAACAGACAAAATGTTGAGAGATGGTAGTTGTGTTAATTAAATAAACAAATAAATAAATAATTGGTGCTGATATACAAAAAGTATTTACACACGTCAAGGAAATATACATACATATAGTGATACAAATTATCGCAGATGCACGGCACAAAATTAATTTACATTATAACATATAAACATTCGGTAAGATAAATTTCAAATATGTTTAAATTTGATTCAGTCAAATTGTTTTCAAATATCTCAAAAATTAATTAAAGTGCATCTATCAAGTCACTGACATCTAGTGAGAAAAGCAGAAACTTTCTCTTATCATTTAGTATAGATACCTGTAAACTGATTTGACAAGTAACTAAACCTTAAAATTTTATTGTTTATTAAAATACTACAGTGAAAGATTCTCCCATGGCCTGAATTGAAGACGGGTGATTCAAATAGTTTAAGACGGCATAAATCTGGTGAACGCAATCAAGCAGTTCCTGGTTGTTTTAAATGGAAATATTAGGAAAGCTATGTTTGAAAAAAAGAACAGGGAATAGATTATCGAAAAAAAAAAATAGTTAGTTAGAGCGAGTCGGGTTAAGAATCACGGAATAGAGTTAAGAAACATCATGCTTACAAAAAAGTCAAATAAATCACGCGTATCAAAAGTTAAAAAATGCTAAAAGCATACAGAAAAACCAGAATACCAAATACATAAGAAATTAGGCTATTATATTCAAAGAATTGATAATATTACGAAAAATAAAACTTACCCACAAAGAAATAGTGACAAAACCTAATCCAGAAGAGAGAAACTAGCAATCCAGAGGATTTTAAGATAGATTTGAGTGAACTTACATTACCAGTGACCGCCCAGAGCACATTCCGGATCTCGAACTTTCGCCAATTCCTGGGAAAGAGAACAGCAGAATGGGATGCTTGGCTTGTACCAGTTTATTTCATTAATAATCTATTCAAATTTAAAATCTACGATAAAAAAACATTAGTAAATAAGTAGAGAATAGTGAATTAATTTTTCTAAAAAGAACTTTATCTTTGAAAAACGTAAAGATTACTGTTTCTCATAGAATTTTATTGTTTCATGAGCTAAAGTAATCCGTCTTGGTTAAGTTGTCAATTTAAAGAGTGTCCTTTCTTAGGTAAACATACATTTAAAATCTAAAACATTTAAAAACGACTAATCGTATAACTTACTACTTTACTAGTTTACTAAACAGAACTCTAATACAAATTATAGGTTAAGACATAAATTTCTTGTTGAAAAGTTAATTTACTGTTTTTTTGTTTGAACATCAATTTAGATTTGAATTTGTGTTAACTTGAAACTTACTTATAACAATATATTTCATTATTTTTTCGTAATTAAACCGTAATTTAAGGCAGGAAATATTTAAATTTAAAATTAGATAAGTAATGATAACTATGATCGAAACTTTCGAACTCTTTAATGTCCTGAGATTTAAATTAATACAAGGAGTCATATAAATTGATTTTTATTATTACAATATTGTCGCGAATCTTCGCTTTAAGGGTTGGAAGTTTAGAGCTACTCGCTTCTTTAAATATAAATAAATACTAACAGGGTATTTATCTTTTTCTGGCCCTAGGGTTGAGGGTTGTTAATTATAAACTACCACTTTATATTCTACATTAAATTTATTAATCACACCACACTCTTCAGAGACCACAAACTGAATGCCAATACCTCGTCTTCATCCCCTCGCGAGCGCGATGCTCGCAAAACGCTGATGAGGTTCCGGTAATCCGATTGTCATCATCTGAACACATCTTTATCTGTTTCTTAAACCTAACTTATTTCTATGTAGTGGAACTTGTTTATAATTAAATGTATAGAAAATTAAATGCCTAGATCCACAACTAAATCTACATTAAGTTAGATCACAGATAGCTATGTTATTGTCAAACATATGCTTACTAAGTTAAAACAAAATCGGAGCGCCATTTAAAGAAGTGTAAATACTTCTCTTCACAGTAAAAGATCTGTTCAATCAGAATATTTTTAAATTTACTTTTGAATATTTCCGAATTTTAATTTTTAATGCACAAGGAGAGAACAATGTAGAATTTTATAACTACAAAATTTTTAATAACTTGATGAACGGGTATATTTAACACTTAAATTATTTTTATTTCTAGTATTGTAGTGATAAAAAGATGCTTTAGTTTCATAAATATGAATTTTTAAAATGTAAAACACAAACAAAAATATATTGTGCTTGTGTTGATCGGCATACTGTCAGTTAGGTTACATGATTGTCTTATGTCTTTTAGAATTCGCATCATACTAGTAAATTACTTTTATACCATAATTTCATATTTATACAGTTCTTCTTGATATTTCGCTGGAAAACTCTAGCTATCTTCGAGTTGTCTTTTTTTTACCGTGTGCGAAATGATCAATCTACAACCTTGAATTGAATAAATTTAAAAAAAAAACATGAAATCATAATAATAAATTAAGCAATCAATATAAGGATCTCAAATTACAAAGCTATAACATCCTTCCTCGAATATAATATCTAGCACGTCAATATGATTGCTGGAACCCATTAATGCTTGATAAAGTTTAGCGGAAAATTTCGGCAAAACTTTTAAACGCGTGGTATATCATCACTACAAATTTTGCCAGATGTTTTTTACAATCACGAATTGATACGTGAAGAGATAGAACAAAACGTTATAGGCAGAAATGTATGTATGTTGCCCCAAGAGTTTTTGTGCCGATTACTAAAGAAATATTGTTTTGTGTTTTCGGTAACAGTTGGTAGTGTTTACCATATGTAAAACGTCGTCCACACAAAAGATATTTATTAATTTATTAAATATTTATTAATATTCGGATATGTTAACTCCCAGTTAAGCCAAAATTTATGCCTTATCAAGACTAACCAGGCGAACAACATTATCCAAATGTATTTATTTGGAACGAGTGATAATGGAAACATTCGTTGTTATGTAAATGTGATATAAAAATTAATACCTAATTGAGATGTTGACACATTTTTAAATAGCACCGCTACAAGCATCTATAAATTGTTTTGAAAATAAATATGACAAAATTTATTCATTTAATTTTAATTTAACACACATACAATATTTGACATTATTTTAAAGAAGCTGTCGATTAATTACAGCGGGCATATCTCATGGAAATTATAGCTTCAAATGAGATTTTCTTCACCAAACTTAGTTGAAACCTTCAACTGTTCAAATGTTATAATTGATTAAGATATTGCTTCATAGCTCAAATAGTCATGGCAATTTTAACACTTCTTTTAGGAGCTTTTAGTCCTCTAGAACACGCTTTTCGAATGGACAGGTGAAGAAGAAGAGTAATTGAAAGATGCAACTGTTAACTATTTCATAAAGTATTCCAAAGAAATAACATCGAAATGATTGGTAAAGGTATGTAGATCACAGTGCTAAAATTTCGGCAACTTTAACAACTGTAGGATCAACAGCATACTGTTTTGTATCATTGTTGCTAAGATCAGTTCATGTAATGTAGGCGTGCACTGTTAAAAAATCTAGTGAAATTACTTATAAAGTCGTTGGTAATAAATTTCCCTATATGATTAAGTGACATTTCTACCATCCAGAAAATTTCATACGCATACATACAATATTGAGAATAATTTCTCTTTATTTTAACAACACATTTTTCTCCGTGTACATGAAAAGCAATGCTATCAAACTTTGAAAGTTATTTAATTATACTCAGGAGGCTAGAGGGTCACACATTGACAACACAACAAAAGACTAATACCAATTATTTGAGTTGTTAAGCGGTAAATATTTATGAAAAGCTCGAGACCATCTGTCCTGCTGTACCTTAGCGGAGAACTCAAATTAAGCCATCAATAATATATTGTGTGGGCCCAACATTGTACGGGAGGTACCAAATTACATTAATAAATTCGTGTCCCGTGTTAAACCTGTGACATTTTGTGCTGATGTAATTAAGGAGGTGGCAGTCAATCGCCTCTTGCTCTTAGCTAAATAGAGGTAAGTCCCTTTATCACTGTCTGGCAAGGCATTCAATACTATTTGGACGATGGAGTAGGCATACGTATGCGAAATATCGAATAAATAAACGTACATGCAAATTAAATTAGATTTCGTTGGTAAAGGTGGATTGCACTTCTACATCTTCAAAATTTAATATCTACCCTCAGTAGGAGAAGTAAAATTAAATTTCTCAAAGTTGCAAAAAAAGAGAAATCATTTAAAAAAAATTATACGATATAGAAATGGGGGTGGGAGTTTCTCATTATTAGCTTTTCACGTTAACTTTGGGATGATATAATCTGCTGCAAATTATGTTAAAAAAAAACTTTTTTAATATCTGTTATAATGTCGGAGGTATTCCTAAAAATTAAAAATTCGCGCAAACTTTGTTGGAGGGAAGGAGCTGTACCTTTAAATCGGGTGTCGGGCAAAAAAAAATATAGATATAGTTTAGTTGATAAAAATCGAAACTGTCGAATATATTAAGAGACTGCAAGCAATATTTGCTTTTATAATAATATAATATGTCTTTATTTCCCATATATGTAGGTACACTTCTCACAGGAAAAATCGGGACACTAGCAATCGTGAATTTTAAAATTTCTTAGGTGTAAATGCAGCTTTCAGAGGATATATGCACTTATCAAAGCCATAAATCACTTTTTTGTGTGTATTATTGCGATCAAAGGTAAAGACTAAAAATTTAAACAGAAATAGAAATATGTATAGAGAAAAAGGTTTATAATTAAATAAACACATTGGAATTTCGGTGGCGGTGTTTCCTTAGAAATGCCGAATACGGAAATATTAATGCAAAAAAAATACATAACAACTAAAAGGCCTCTTGAGTAGACGGCACCATGTAGAAATAAACATATATGTATTTAACTTGTTTGATGTTATGTAGAGATAATTTTTTTTTTTAAGAAAACATATGGTAATGGGGTTTTAAAATTATATTACCTATTACTATGATATTAGTTACTTACTTTGATTTATGCCCGTAAGTAATACTTTAGCAATAGACAATATGTCAATCAGCCTCCTGAGTTTTTGAACAATGTGATTTTTACATTGATTAATTACACTATTATTGATGTATTCATTACGGTTGTTGTTTAGTATTCTTAAATATTGTATTACTACAAAATATTTTTCTATGTATTAAAAATTTACCAAAAATAGTTCAAGATTATTTACGAAATTTTTAAAGCAATTAATTTCGCAAAGAAATTATTTATTTTATTAACCCTCCGTTTTATTGTATTTTCAAGAACTTATATCTTAAGTATCGTCTGTGTAATCCAATGTCGTTCTATTTTATTGAAATATAGCTAACACGTTTGTTCTGTCAGCTTCAGGCAACGAAAAAGTATTACATGTATCAAATTCAACAATAAATATAAATAAGCACTAACTGAGATTGACGAACAATATGCTTTCTTACAATGTTTGTTATGTATTATAAATCCAATATTTAAATAATTGTTAATAAACCTGTGCTACATAAAGACAGTTTGTAAAGAGACCCAGTGTTGGCCATATCTCAAGAAAATAGATCAACGACGTCAGATTACACAGACGATAGCTAAGATATATTTTCCCTATTAAAATACAATAAACGTAGGGTTCATAAAATAAATAATTTCTTTGCGAACTTAATTGCTTTATTTAAGAATTTTATAAATAATCTTAAACCTGGTTTTGGTAATTTTTTATAGATAGAAGAAAACTTTATAGTAATACAATATTTAAGAATATTAAACAATGGTACTTAATACATCAATAACAGTGTAGTCAATAAATCTGTGAAAATCACATTATCCCAAAACTGAGGAGGCGAACTGACATATTATCTATTGCTAAACTAATACTCGCGAGCATAAATCTAAGTAAGTAACTAATATCAAAGCAGCACTAACGAGTAGCATAATTTTAAATAATAAAATCCCATCACCACATGTTTTCTAAACAAGAATTATCTCTACATAACATCAAGCCAGTTAAATACATATATATTTCTAAATGAAGCCGTCTATTCAAGAGTTCTTTTTGTTGTTATGTATTTTTTTTCATTGGTATTTCTAAAGGAAACGCCGCCACCGAAACTCCAATTTGTTTATTCTGTACATAAACCTTTTTCTCTCTATATTTATTTATTTATTTATTTTTCTGTTTAAATTTCTAGTCGTTACCTTTGATCGCAGTAATATACATAATTAAGTGATTTATGGCTATGATAAGTGAATATGTCCTCCGAAAGTTACATTTACAATCAAGAAAATTTAAAATTCTGAATTGCTGGTGTCCCGATTTTTCCTGTGAGAAGTGTACATTAAAAGGAAATCGCAATGACTTTAGATGGAAAACTAACTACAGTTTCCTCTGTTCTTCCACTCATACCTTGTTTTACAATTTTTTTTTTCATTCCTGTAATAAAAAAAAATTGATTCGCCATATACGACCAAACAGTATTGTTAAATTAACTAAATTTGGTTAGCTCACACCTTTTCTGAGTGCAAAAACAGCCCGATGGTCAGTAGTTTAGCCACCCTAGGGACACTGGCATCTTAGTAGATAACTTCGAAACGAGTTTGGGATACCTGGAAACCCTAAGAGTCCTACCCAGACACAACAGAGTTACCTTGGTAACTTTTGGTTCATAGTATAAAGTATAATTGGAAAGTGTGGTCAGTTTAATCACAAGAAGAAAGTTTTATCCGTATATAATGTAAATCTAGACACGATGCCTTCATTTTAATAATCATAAATCAATTTAATCTCATCAAATGTGTGCATGAACATATTTACATCAGCCACATTTGGCATCCGCTTGACATAATGATCCCCTCTTCGTGATTTCGAATAAATTGATTGGAACTAGTGTTTAATGCTATTCAACTGTACATATTTGTCACTTATTTATTTCACGTGTTGCTGCCCCGATTTGCCAGTGTCAGTTTGGGTAATTTCTTATATACTTATAGCGGTTGTATTGAAATAATACCTGCTATTTTTATATCGCCCCTTTAATTTGTAAACAATTGTCGGTTGCTTCACTTAAGCATGTAGGTTAAGTGAAAGCAAGTGTTAAGAATTTAGCTACAGAAACAGATAAAATCACACACAATTCGTATTTCTCGACAGTGATGTCTAAACTAAACAAAGGCCTCTAACACCAAAGAAAAAGAATCTATTTTATTTCATATTATAGGTGCAACTGGCACTGTGAACTGTGGAATTTGTAATTTCGAAAAATTGAATAGGTGAAGGTTCAAATAAAATTAACAGTAGTAAAGTTTGCTCCGAAAGCGTGCATCGTCTCCATTTGTGAATGTGAGAAAAAAAATTTGGTGAAAATATAGCTGCGAATATGCCTAATCTAGCTGCGAGAATCCTAAAATGGGGCTAGAATGTTTTAAATATCGCAAAATCGTTCGTTCAGGTAGATACACTTCTCCGGCTTTCCATGTCATTTAACAGACCACATTGAATGTATATTAAAGCGCCAAAATTAACGAATAGTTTTTGAAGGAAGGTAAGCATCTTTAAGCAGTCAGGACGTGCTTGAACAGACGTTATGAAACTAACTAATCCGCAGGTATATGCGGAAAATTGCGCGATATGTTTTATCCAGGCCGTGGGTTATGAACCATGAGCCATGAGTGGTGAGGCATGGGTTTAATTGATTTATACTACTAGAACTCTGGCAGCTCCAATACCTATAGTATGTATATATGAATGGAAGGTGATATTACACTGCGATCTAGGAGATCTATTGTGTCCTTTACTTTTGCTATTACAGCTGGCCTTGTAATCCTATTTCTTTCAGAAGGTGTAGGATATGAAAGACCCCTGGTTACGTAAGTCTCCCTCTTCGATTTCACGTGCTCCCATATGCAACGCCCTTGAATTGTACAGTGCTACGCAGTTTGAGAGGGGATGAATGGGTGTTTCATCCTGTTCCCCACAAAATCTATATTCAGATTACTTTGCTAACCCAAGCTTATTTAGTTCTTTCAGTTTGTAATGGCCTAAAGATATTCCTGTCAATTTGCGAATATTGTTTTCACTCAGGTTGATGCATTCTGTGAACCTTTTCTGGTTATAGGTTCTCAGAAGAGTTTTGTTTTGCCTCGTTCCCTGGAGATTCTACCAATAATTGAATCTCTTCTGCTCCATTTCGCTTTTCATTTTCTTCAATATTCTATTGCTACTTATCCCGCAAAAGGATTCAGATCCAATAAATGGTATTCCAGTCCTCTTTTTGCAAGTTATTCGTTATTTCGTTTCCTTACACTTCTGTGTATCCTGGAACCTACATGAGGGTTACCTTATTCCTTTTGCCTAATTTGTTTAATTTCACGAGGCATTCATAGACTATCTTAGAACTGATTTCATGAGAGCTCGGTGCTCATGGCTGCTTGAATATAATCATAATCTTCTACTTCCAGTAAGTTCTAAACGCATCTTTTAATGGCGGGTATTTCCGCCTGGAAGATACTCGGGCGTTTCCCTAAACTTATAAAGGATCTAGGCCTTATATTCCTATTCCAGTTCTCTCTACCGTTTTGGAGCCATCAATGTATACCTCTTGTAGTTTTAATAGCTCTAGTAGATTCAATAGTTCTACTGGTAGCTCTAATATCTCTGTCAGTTCCAGTAGCTTAAGTAGCTAGTAGTAGAAATAATAATTTGTATCATTTTACATTACATTACGCATAACTTACGAAACAATTAATGTACATCTTGAAAATTCGAAAGTATTCTAACTTTCACACATACAAACCTCCCCAATAAATAATCGAAAGAAAAATATTTGACAAAGAAATGCAGATTCCAGTGTTGTAAAAAATGAAATAAATTCATAAAGCTTAGCTAACACTGAAGTTGAAAATGCTAATTTTCAGATCACATTCTTGAGCAATTTACAAGGCATAATAGAAACTGCTACATAATAGACTGGGTGCATTCAAAACACTTTCCGCATAAGCTGCAAACCAGTTCTTTTGTCACGATTCTACGACAAACATGTTAATTGGCTGTTTAAATGTTTTTATTGGAAATTGCGGAAACTTTCCTACAGTTAACGGTTTGAAATCCAGCGTTGAGCTTTGAAATGATTGCTAATAAGACGTAATTCGCGTTCGTAGAACGTAAATTTTTAATTAAGCGTAAAATTTGACTAACCTATAACTTTCTATTCGGGTAACGAAGATAGTAATTGCCCTATAACTCGATTTTCGCTAAAGCTTTTTACGGCTTTCGGCCAACTTCAACGCTTAGAATTTTAAAGAAGATATTCACGATAGCTAGAAGTTTAATTAGTTATTCCTTTTCTTGAATGAATAGGGAACGTACTGCGATGTACTTGTATGGTTAAAAGTTAGAAACGATGTATGCTAACAAGTACTGGTAAATATTAACTGTATCTCTGAAAGCAACACCTAGATTTACGTGATCGTTCTCCATACTTTACTCTGCTGAACTTCCGAGCTGCAACTGCCACCTGAATCTTCTTCTGGTGGAAGTTTTGTCCACACCCGTAAAGGACATATTTAGGACTGCTGCTGCTACTGTTGACCTGAAACTGAAAGACTAACACACGGGGGCGGATTTATAAAGGAATGGCTGTTATGGATCAGAAGAGCGTGACGGTTCTGATTGTATTGTTTGGGAAAGAGAAAAATCTTCCAGGTGTTGTGTAGAATATAACCGTCTTCACGGTTCAGGTTATTAGGATGTTTATAGATGTCAATGGATTGCATTAAAAATTAATTACTTATTAATTACTTCCAAGATGTATACAGGGTTATTATTGTATAGCACTTTTCCAAATAAAGGGGTTAAAGATATACATAAGCAATGTCTATATACAAAAAATTACAGTTCTAAGTACACGGAGTATCGAGAAAATGATTTTTTTTTATTCGAGTCCGGCCCTGATTCATTTAGCATACCGGTGAACCATCGGTCGTCGCTACACTTTGAACGTTGGAATTACATTTAGTGTGCACTTGCTATTCGCAGTGGATGCATGCGTTTGCAATGGCAGCGTATAGATTTGAAACACGCTACATAAAGTTAACAATCATACATTAGTTTTAATGCAAACATAATAAGTTTATTTTAAAACAAATTTAACCTTTAAAATGTACTACTATTTTACGTGATACACGAGTTCATGGCAAAAGCACATCATAAAAAAAACACCTGACTGCTTTGTTTGCATTTTGGTGCTTCCGTCTTATCTCAGTTTAAATCTTGTGTAAATAACATCTGCTTTGAATGTATTCACTATGCCTAACATTTAATTTTTTCGATGTTTATTTACAGATGGTTGAAATTCATTTCTTATCAGATTTATGTGCATACATACGGTAAACACAGATGTGGGCCGTCTTTAACTACAGTTTGGGCCCTAAAATTTGAAAAATTACAACATGAACATAGAACCGTAATTTTTTGTATATGGGCATTACTCATGTATATGTTTCACCCCTTTATTTTGAAAAGTGCTATACAATAATAACCCTGTATATGTGAGGAGGGTGATGTTACACTGCAACCTAAGAGATCTCTTGTGTCCCCTATTCTTGCTGTTTTACAGCTAGCTTTCGAATCCTATTCCTTTCAGAAAATGTAGAATATCAAAAGGTCCCAGGTTAGGTAAGTCTCCCTCTTCGACTTCACATGGTCCCAGGTGCAACGCCCTTGAGTTGCACAGTGCTACGCAATTTAAGAGGAGATGGATGGGTATTTCGTCCTGCTCCCCACAAAATCTACATTCAGATTCCTTTGCGAATCCAAGCTTACTCAGGTGTTCTATCAGTTTACAATGACCTGAAAGTATTTCTGTTAATATGCCAACATTGTTCTTACTCAGATTGCAGCATTCTGTAAACCTCTTCTGCATGGTTATTGGTTCCCAGAAGAATTTTACTTTGCGTCATTCCCCGGAGATTCTCCCAATAATCAGATTTTCGCCGCTCCATTTCTCTTTTCAGTCTCTTCAGTATTGTACTGCTACTTATCCCACAAAAAGGTTCAGGCCCTACAAAAGGTATTCCAGCCCCTTTTTCGCGAGATTATCCGTTATCTCTGCTATATATGCACTAGGTACAATATAGCAGCGAACGGTTAAAATGGCTGTAAATACTTTTCAGGCTTTTAAAACGTCGGGAATAGAAGGCTGGATTCTGCCAGTCTTACTTCAGAAAGGCAGTACGAAATCCTTCCTCACATGATCCGGATAAGCCGAAGTAGTTTGGAGCTGGGTTGCATTCCAGAAGCTTGGCAAAAGGCAAAAGTCACTTAGTAGTAGACTTTCTTCTTAACTTTCAGTGAAGCTTCCGTCTGGCTTTCTTACAATTAGTACCATTCCTGTTTCGATACTGCCCTTCTAGGATCTTACGGTTGTAGTATCGAGGATTATGGGTCAAGGAACTGATTAACACGTTGACTGTCAGAGTGGTTCCAGGGACCGCTGTTGCCGCCTTAGAAAATGGCCAAAATTTCTCACTTTTGCGCCTGGCAGTCAACGTGTTAATGGTTTTAAAGAGTCGAAGAAATATTTGGCATTGTTCGACAAACAAATCCAGCAGCGTCATTAGAATTTTGCCTATTAGGCATGTTTCTCTATTTTACGTGTTGACGTCTATGGTGTACGTATCTTTCTTTTAGTTTTGACAAGGTTTTTTTTTTTAATTTTAACATAGATATCGAGTCAACTGGGGTTTAATAGCACCTCAGTTGACTCGCTGTTAATATACGATGATGTCAAAGGAATTGACTGAGGATGCCCCTTCGGTTGTACCAAACCTTTACGGTTCCAGAATACTTCAGAAGTTGTACAACTTTCAGATTCACACCCATGAACCTGGTCGCATTGGAAGTCATCGTGTGCTTAACTTGAAGCGGAAATTTTTAAAAGTCGAAACTCCGAACATTCACCACAAAAGGTGAAAAGCTATTAGCAGCTGCCAGTGAAGGCTTATACAGATTCTGGCTTCCGTAATGTATTGTTCTGACATAGAGTCTTCGGAAAGAAAGTAGTCTCTTGGCTTTTTGTACATAAGCCCCCATTTCATCTACTCATTAACTTATACCAGCCGTTCCAGAATCCTAGTACCCTACCCTAATCTGTCCATGTCTCTGGATAGTTGATCGAAGTAATCCTCTAGGCTTATTTTTAGTTTCAGAATTGAACAACGTCATGAATATGTTTGGTTGATCAGTTTCGTTACAGAACCCGTACTCTTATACTATCAGATCAGTCTTAAAGCTTTTTTCTCCCTTAATGTATGCAATGAAAATTTTTTCATTTACAAAAATTCATTTCACCGGCTCAGATTCTTTTCCGCAAAAAAATGCGTAGTGTAAGCCTGTATGTGATTTACATGTTCCTAAATCTTCAAAAAATTTAAAATTTTTGGGTTGGGGATTGTTCTTTCTGAGAAATACTACCATATTAATATATCCATTGTACTAGTGCATAGTGTATAGGACATATTAATATAGTTTTATAATGTGTTTTCATTGCATAGCAAACATCACATGAATATCTGTTGATTAAATTTTTAGATTTTCCGTCTAGAGCGCCCAGCATGACGCATTGAAGCTCAATAACGTAGGTTAAAACAAGCCGAGCGATTACTGCGCCAAATCAAAGACAGAAGAATTTAATCAAATTCCTAGTAACGGGGAACATTCATTATTAACAGGTACGACTGCAGGTGGAATGCAAAAGATCGATTTTTTGATTCCATTCGCAGCTTTTAATCTTGTTCGGTAAACTAATATTTTGATGAAATTTATACAAAGAAATATAGGAAAATAATAATGTTTCAGCAGTGCCGTTAAAAAAAAAAATTGTGTCAAGTAAATAATCTTAGGTAGACTCAGCTAAAAATATGATGACATAGGGAAATAAGGCATAAGGAAAGATACATCTTCTTTGACCTACCAGCGATTGCATATGAGCAGATTCTAACAATTATATTTTTATTGAATTCTTTGCCGGAAATTATAAAGGTCAATTTCTGCGAATGTAAATCTTCCTATATCGTATAGGCTATTTATTGTTTAATAACAATTAAACAATAAATTGTGCATGTCATCGATATTTACACTATCTTTATTAATATAAAAGCAGGTAATACATGAGATGATTGAAATTAAACTATAAATTCAATATTTAGTGAAATAAAAGTCCTGTATTATAGAAATTGTTAATAGAAGAAACACGTCGTACAGCCACCTCGGCAACCTAATTGCTACTGGTAAAAAAAAAGAAACTACTCATTAGTTTATAAGAGGGAAGATTGCTAAAACGCATGATCAGAAGTGATGAATACATAAAGCTTATACATAAAGACTTATGTATAAGTTTTTGGCCCTCTGGTGAAGAGGGATCGTATTTCTAAATACCACTAAAAACCGAAGGATAGATATCTAAGTAAAAGGCAAATAAAAGAATAAACGTTTATCACGTAAATCACAATAATATATATTGTTTTTTATTGTTTCTTTGTTCTACCTTTTGCAAATAAAATTTTTGCAAGTTGTTTCACGCGCGGAGCATTTAAATTTATCGAAATTCTAACACCTACGAAAATAATCGCTTTGATAGTGTGATATCCTTAAAGAGTGTTTAAAGAATACGGAAATTTGAAAGGTGTTTTACAGGAATTTAGACCCCGATTCAATTCAGTTTTATTGCTTTTAGATAGAACTGTAACTACGTTAAGTTAAACGAAAAGTTTTATCGTAAAAGAAACACGAATATTGAAGAAATAATGATTTCACATTTCAGAGGATATTGATAAAGAAAAACAAAATAACTTTTCATTTTTCCAAGCTCATTTTTTTTATCATAAAAATATAAGGGAAAGGAAATGAAAAATACAACTGAATATTTGTTCTGCACGCTAAAAATAAAGCGCTCATTACGTCTAATTGTATCTACATTTTTTGAAGCGTTAAAATTCTGAGAAAGCGATGAAAAAATCTTTCCAATTAGTACATCTGACTAAATTTGGAGTGGAAAGGCAGTATCTTCTATACTCGTACAAAAGCAGATACTCAAATTTTATGAAATATTAGGGAATACAAAACGAATATGAAAACGTCTAGCGTCAATGGATTCTAATTATTGCACCCAAGTTAATTGTTCTAAAACTTTTACTAAAATTTGTATTCGTAATATACTACAAAATATTTTATATTTATTATATCTTTGGCCTGCATTGATTTAATATATTTAGATTTAACAAAGAAGTGAAATGCACCAAAAAAAACGGCAATCTATAGCAGTTATCGGAAGAAATCTAAATAAAATCTGAAGAAAATCTAATATAATCACCAAGCGAGAAGTTTATAACCACAAAAGAAAATCGCGATAAAAGCATGTGAACGTTAAATAATCCTGCCGTAGAACATTCACATTCATTTCTCACAGCGGGATTTATAAGTGTGTGTTTAGCTTCACGAAATACATTAAGAAGCTTCTTAAATAATCGGAAAAGCAAACCGAATTATGTCAAAAACCACTTATAAACTTGTTTACGGTAATTAGAAGGAAGTTTATATTAGGCAAACAAGACCTACACATAATATATCAGATCACTCTACATTACACGAAATTCGTTTGTTCGGGACAATTGTTTCAGAAAATCGTGGATTTCCATTTTCAGCTGAGTGAGAGCATTCGTTTTATGGGAATAAATCTATCAATACATGTTTCCAGTTCAATAAGTTATTACATACATTTTTGTTAGATCAAGTTTTCTACATTAATACTATGTCCAGCATTACATATATGTTGTACCACTCTCGGTGATTTAACCTTTCTCATAAACGCAATAATATGTAGAATAAGCCGTACTATAGTTACCGCAACCAATTTTGTGTCTTTCGTTATAATTGGATTTATCTTTGGAGTTACCTAAGAGATTTTTTTAATGCGAATCATAAGATAGGGTACGTCCTATGTCTTACAAAATTCTATGGAAAGTTAATTTAACAGCGTCCTTGTTGCGGATTTTTACTGCGGTTAAAGTCGTTGAGCTGTTTCGGTGGTGCTTATTTGCACTACGTTTTCAGTAAAGTAAGAGTTGTAGATCGCTACGTTTTCAATGTACTCCTTCGTGCCTGACCTAAATAACGGAATCTGTTTGGTTAAAGTAAGAAAATATAAAGTTAAAATAACTATGTAGATTTGACAATATTTCTAGCATTGTTTTAACAATCAAGGTCATCTTATCATAAACCTTCAATAATATCGTTAGAGCAAAAAGTGTGGCAAGAAATTTGTTAGGTTAAACAAATATTTTAAGATAAAATGAACAAATGCTGTCTGTTATTTCAAAATAACCATTTTTCAAAAATTCAGTCAAGAATTCAGTATGCCATTGTTTTGTGGGCTGCACACCCTCACTCCGAGGTGGTCTTTTTCACGCAGAAAGCGATTGTTAGAGCTATTGCAGGCGCAAAAATTTCCGATTCATGCCGACCGATTTTTTCTCTATCAAATATTACCTGTATCGTGTTTGTATATCTTTGGAAATATGTTGTTATATATTGTAATGGAATGTGTACTCGATATTATTTAAATGTAAAGTTACTATTTTACTTAGTTATATTTTAAAACTAACAAAGAAAAGGATATACAATGTAGCAGCAGACAGCCAGACGATGTCCAGGTGATGTAGGAAATCTCTGCATTTGACAAGTCCTTCAAAGCATTTCCTTCGGGAAGTAAAGATGATCATCTTTACTGCAGTGATATACCTACACATCGAAAATAAATATTAGAATTTGAATAGTATATTTTTACAATAGATATTGACAGATCAATGTTGGATCCAAGTTCAATTCAAATGAACATTTTTTTACAGTGTATTTATTTCATTTAAATTTAGTCTAATAAAGTTTTTATATGCATTGGCATTCCAATTGCATTGATATGTCAACAGAAAGACATGGGAGATTGCTGGAAATGGGGTTCTGTCACAATTCTATGTGTATAAATAGTTGCCTACTTTTTGTGTACAAATTTTAAATGTATTTTTCTCATGATCCATTTTACTTTATTATACACCTTTATTATATTTTAATTGTAAGGTGATTTCGTTTAAACATCTAACAGTCCATTCGGTCAGATGGACATTCTCATGTATTAAACAAAGTATATTCTCCTCGCGTCGGTGAAATTAACGAACATTCTACGACAGTTGTACTCCTTGTCGAAGACAATCGCTTTCAAGTCGGTTAAAAGTTTGCAATTCGAAACCATTCAACAGCCAACCTTCGTCAGAGGGCAGATGTGTCTCAATTTGTTTTCGTAAAATTTAACGACTATTTTGATAAAATCCAATTTTATTCTAAATTACAACCTAAAAATAATTGTTTATTGTTAAACAAGTTTATCACATAAATATTATCCAAATTACCTACAACCTTTGGGGTAATTTTTCTCCAACGACGATTTTCCCGAGTAATGTTCCTGTCCTGATCGAGCCATCCTCCGTGATCTGAAGTACCTACGATGTACCGGGGCCCCTATCCGATACCCGACCATTCCTGACCACACCGATGTCCGTTGAATTCGTCCTTTTTGAAGGTATTCCTCGTCAAATCTACCTAAAAATAAACGTATTATTTCAATTCTAATCTAAATTTAATGATACTTATAAGAAATTTCATATTAATACGTTCAGCAAATTTTGGGGTTAGGAATTTGTTTGTATCATTGCTGAACGGTTTGCAGTCACTTGGGGAAATTTCTATAAGTTGGTAGTATTTTAGGAATTTAGGAAGTATTTGATATGTATTTACTATACGAACCAATATCCAGCAGTTTTACCATCAAGGTTGGTCATTCTGATTTACATGTCGTCTAAGCATAGCACAACACGCGTTTGAACGTTCAGAAAACGCGGGAATTTTGAAATTTAATTTAGACGTGTTTACGTTCTCGACAATGAATTTATATTGCAAAAGGTGGAATTACTAATAAAACGTTATTGTTGTTAATTAAGCGGACTCACGTAACTTACCTGAATTAAGAATATCCTTAGATTTATGTCTGATTTGCTTAATAATAATGTTTTCATTATACATGAGAGATTGATCACTATCGAGGTACAACACTATCGTGTCTACTACGACATCCTGGAAACTGGTCATTAACATGCAAATTCTATCTATTCGTTAGTTTCGTTATGTTTTTGATGTCAACGTGCTTCAATCGGAAATTCTCGCCCTGCATGCCATCTGGCTTGTGAGAGAGCACACTTCTTATTTAAAATTAATAAATATAGATGACACTGGGATGTTAAAAATTTAATTTTTACTAATTTAATTAATGTATTTTTTTAAACCGGATTGTGTGCTACTCTATACCGTTACAATACATATATAAAAATATATATGCCACCAGGACTAGAAATGGTTTGTGATTATGATAGACCAGAATGTACTGCTGTGGTCTGGCACCCGGGTTTCCGGAAATTCAAATTTGTATTTTTATTAATCCCAAATCATCTTTATCAATGTAATGATAGAGTTTCCACAATTTTAATATTTTATTTTGAAAAGATTTTGTTAATTGATTTGATTGCTGGAATTATAATTGTTCTGTTTAAATTTAAATTCATTCAGTTGTACATTTTGCGGTTACCAGTATTGTATGTAGTTCATTGTAATATTCTAGTTTGTATTTTCTTTGCATTTCATGCGCCGCTTTGGCACGCAATTGTAAATTGGTATATGTATGCGATGTTTGGGCCCCTAAAAGGTAGTTCCTTAAACGATGCCGGAGTAAGTACATGTGTTTATTTTGTTTGATGCCATTTTGGTTATTTCATTTTCATTTAATATGTTGTTCGGTTAATTTGAAATTTTTATCATCTTTCAAGGAACTCATTAAATAATTGCTGTTGTATTTTATTTGTGTACACATGTCAGATATAAGATCAGTTATTGTAATTTGTTTTAGAAGAAATTGTTTTTTTGTTTTAAGAGTTTAAATTTTCCGTTTCTTAGTTTTCAAATTAGTTTTGAGTAATTAATCACCTTGGTTTAGGTGAAAAGAAGCTTTGTGCTTGTATTTAAATTTCAATATTAATATTCTTGTTTTGTCCACGTTTGATTTAATTTAGGTTGTTGTAAGTTTGAGATCACGTGGATTTTTTGTGGAATAGGATTTTCTTCTAGAACAAATTTGTCTTTTGTTTGTTGAAGGATTTGCATCATCCTTTTTAATTGTAAAGTCTAATGCAGTTTTTGTTTTCGGCCAGAATCTTAAATTCACGGTTTCATTTCTGCATCATTGTAATTCAATGTTTTTTTTTCTTTTTTTTTATAATAAATTTAATGATTGTTAATGTCATTCAAAATTTCAGTTCTTTTATTTTTGATTACTTACGCCCACATTTTATTTTTCATGATTAGTTCAATTCTGAAAATAACCTTGAGGTTATTAGTTCTTTTGCGCCCTTTTATATTTTTATACTTTGAGCTAGCTAGATTTTTTTTTTCTATTTTTAATTTCACTTTTCATTTATGCTGGTATCATCAGTACACAGCAGTACGTTACATCTTACTAGCTCGAGCCCTGAAAATTTAGATATCAAAATTTTTAATAAGATGTCCACTATCATAACCCCTTTTGACTTTTAATTTATTTACTATCTATCTCACTATCTCACTATCACTATGTAATCTCGTCCTCTCGATAAGAAAAACACGTTTTTTTATCCGTGAGCGTCCTCGAAGTACAAGTAAGGTTCGTAAATTCAAAAGGAAGTCAATTCAAAGAACAACCATGAATTGTCACCAAGGGCGAAATCTAAAATTTAAGAGCGCGACATTAGCAAATTGAAAAGATAGAGTCTCATATTAAACCTTATTAATTTTTATTATTACAATTAATATATGTATCGCTTACCTGCGTAAGAGAAGAAGAATGGGGTCACTTCCGCGTTTACTACATATGTAATTTGGTCTTTATTTATGAGTAATGAATTAGGTTTATATTTGTATTACAGAAATAACGTGTTGTCTAAATTTTTAATACTTTTTCTAATTTATCAGATAACTGTAATTTGTGCTAATTAAAGACGATTTAAAAGGGCCTCTTTGGTTATTTACTAGTATGACATCATTTTTAATTAGGTGTATTCTTACAAAAATCTTGTCCTTAATAATGCCAACCTTTTGTTTTTGTTTGCCATATGCATGCCCAGCGACCAGATAAGCAGAGAAAGAAAGCAATCTGCGTTCTGCTGTGGAGACGTCTTTGAAATTAACCGCGCCATTTAAACAAACAAAGCCCTATTCATAAATTTTAATTAATCCCAGCGGCAATCATGTGGAAGATAACTAACCCTTTATTTAATTTAAGATAACATTTACATGTAAATGGGTATTTGAATACTGAATCAGGAATTTTTATTTCACATATTTACCGTTCGCTCTGCTATTGTTAGCATAATTACTGCAGGCTCTTCTGGGATATTTTTACTTTCCTTTTTAATTTTTCTGAAGAGCGATACGAGCTCCAGAGAGATGATTTATTCGAACATGTTTTGGGACTGATCCGCCTGTTAATGCAACAGCTGATTTCGACAGATGATATTTCAAACCATCGTTTTCGAATAGTGTACTGTTTGCTTGTTAGCTTAACCAGATAAAAGCAGCAGGGCGTGCAGAATAGGTCATCGTTTAAAAAAGGGAGGAACGTTCATGTACTGTACTACAAAAATGTTATCTTGGGGTCCGACATTGGAGCGTGAAATAATCCCACACGTTTCATTATCGCTACTGTAATGCACGCAGACCAAACCGAAAAAAAAAATTACGCAGTTGAGTAATTGTGAGTTTGTAGATAAAATATTTGCGGATTCAGCGGAAATTTCCTTTTTGTAAATTGAATTATGTGTTTAATTGAGTATAAAAAACGCATATATTTTTATCTGTAGTTCTAAAAAAATAATTGCCAATGCACTGGTGACTGGCAAGTAGGCAACCAGTTATACTAGTTATTTGACGTTTGACATTTCACTATTAAATATTTCTTACTTAATTTCATTTAGTATTAATACTAAGCACATACAGAACAACATAACTACGGCAAAGAGACAGCAAGTTTTCAAAATGGCTGCTTTGTTTGTACTCTTGTTTGATCGTGAAAAAAAACCCAGACTATTTATAATAAATTGCGGCAAAATTTCATCACTGCAAGTACATATACGGTCTTTTAGTTTATCCAAGTTATATATTTGGGCGTTATTGTAAACTTTGGCTTTTAGGTGGCCCCAAATAATTGGTTAAAACAAATTGGTTGATTTATTTGACATATGGCATGACGATTAATCAGATTGTGTGGTCTCGCAACAGATCAAGATATGGGAAATTCTGCTGATGTGAGATTCCTGATAATAAAAACTGCCCTTATAATTATTTATTGTTAGATATCTAGTAAAGATATGTTCTTTATATTTTTTGTGTATGATCTTACAGTTCGATCGATTACAGTTGCAAATACCACGAAAACTGATACAATAATTGTCTATATACATAGTATCAAAATGCTTCTTTTGGTATAACGAAGAAGATATAATTATTATAGAAGTTCATGACGACAGAGGGGTAAAACTAGAGAGATGCATTTTGTTTGCAGAAAAATGTGACTTTTTTTAATTTTAGCTATAGAACAAATTCACACATGTTCGGTATAATAAAAATGTTTATTTCATTGAACTTTATTTCTCAATATGATGTATAGCCTATAATGCACGTAAGGAACCTATTTTCTATGGATTATTCCAAAAAAGACCATACCATGTGCGAAAACTGTGCTCAATATTTTTAACATTGAAAACAGACGGTCACAAAAGAAGAAATAAAATCACATATTATCAGAACGCATGAAACTGAATATTCAATGTTGCACAGAGTGACAGTTGAACGTTTTGAAGTATCTTACAGGTGCGTGTACAAAACCTTAAAAAATCCAAAAAATGTAATTAAAATATCGAATTGTTAAGAGCTGTTTGACAAAGTTAAAAACAAACAAACACGTTTTTGCAAAACAATGTTTAATATATATAAAGGAAAACCCAGAAATTCTGGATAAAATACCTATTCTTTTCTGATAAAGCTACATTTACTTTAAATGGTAAGATCAACTCTCAACTAGTTTGTATACTACAATTGCCATTGAAAAATATTATATTTCCTTTCCAATAGTTTATTAGTTATTGATCCCATACAACTCACAATATGTTATGTAATATACGAAAGGAATTACTAATAAAAATAGTTTTGAAAATTATTTTCAAGGTTACAAGTGAAGTTGAATGTTAAGTACATAAAGCTATGTAAAAATGGTTAGAAAAATCAGTAAGATTCTGGCTGAAGATGGCATTTCGCTAAAACTAGCTTCAGAGCAAATTAAAAAAGAAATGTAAGAAATAAGAGGAATCGTAGTAGCCTCATGCTACTTTGATGGAGATAGGCTTGCACCACCTCCCAAATTACAGAAGCTAGAGGAGCGCTACCAGAAGGGCAGCACCACTACTCCTAGGATGCGAAGTCAACGCATACAACATGGGAAGTATCAAGTGAGCCTTCTTTCTCCGATCGCAGGATAATTGTCTTCATCCTAAAGACAGATACTTCAGAGCGACCACTCCGGAAGAATCTCAGGAAGACATATTGGGACAAATACAGAGCCAACTTAAGTAGTAATTTATCGATCTCTCAGGTCAGAAGAGCCAGGCATCATCTTGACCTAAAAAATAACCTCAAGGAAGTGAATGAAGCCATATTCGATGCGCATGAATCGAGAAAAACAGAACAAAAAAAGTGTGTGGACCTATGTTGGTGGAATAGTCATGTGTCAAAATTAACATCCGATACGTGGAAGCATTTTAACAAGGCCAAGCGTAGCAGAGATTGGCAAAGTTACACCAAAAAGTCCCACCTCCTACAATAAAGGTATCAGGAAAGTGGAAAGAGACAGCTACAGAAATATTGCTGAGCTATATTTGAGACGTTGGGAAAGGGCCAAAATTACTTTGGTACTCAAAGCAAAAAAAAGGACCAACAGCCTCACATCATTCTTTTTGAAAACGGTGGAAAAAGATGTAGATAATTCTATCAATTACTAATGCTTGTCGACAAAATAAAGTATTAAGTTTCCGGTTCCAGTTCCTTACCTTACGATAAGACAGAAAGTCCCCACCTCAAGCAATGCGCAAACGCCGTATCATTCCCATTATTATGCTGATTAAGCGTCATAGTTATGCAAGCGTGAGGAACGCACCATATTTAGGTAAAGTGCAGAAACGGGAAATTTTCTTTCTACTTGAGCAACTTCATATAATCATATTATCATTAAATACAGTTTAAAATGATCATCGAACTATTATAATGATGCACGCACAGCCACAAAGGCCACACAAGAATAGGTAAGTGATACAAAATGAATATAACCAATTTTAGAAACGCTGAGATTGCTGTTGCGTAAAAACCTTTAAAAAATTTAAGCCAACCATAACAGGTTGCACATTGATATTACCGCGTCTGTTTCTTCTGCTTTTAAATCTGAAACCAATTTGCATATTGTAAGAATAAAACCTAAAAGTGAGGCGACATGCTTTTTTCATACGGCAAATGGAATAAATATATTTTACGTGTTTATTCTGTATTTTCCAAGAAGGTGTATCTTTCTTGTGTAAAAGTATTCGTACTCGTCATAATAGATAAACATTTCACTTTTTTTCACATTTTCAGAGATTGGTTTTTTTATTAGTTACATTACAACGAACTGATACGTAATAATAACTTACAAGGAAAGCGCTGTACGTAATTAAATTTAGATCTTGATTAAATTTGCTAGAAATGTAGAAAATGTTTAGAGAATAGTAGGTACTCTTCACCGAGGGTAATCAAATTGATCAACTTACAGCTTTTTTTTACCAGATGTACTAACAATGAGTTCAGATTAGATTAGGTTTGGCTTGGAATGGTCATACTGTTTTGTTAAGACGTTTTCGAATCTATTGTGATTCAGTTATTTTTTGTATATAAAGCACTTATTGGCGACAATTAAAATATAACAAATGCAACAAGAAAGACACATTTTGAGATAGAATTAAATTGTAAAAAGTAACCTCTATTATTTCTTCCAGTAGACTGATTTGACAATCGCATATCAGCGCGCAACCGCCATAAATTTTGTTATTTTATGTCTGAGAAGATTATCCAACATTATGAACAGTTTCATAAAGCTTTGTTTTGGTCTGTGTCTATGTCAGTGTTGCACAACATATGAAAAATATCCGCCACAACACAGAATGAGTTTTCATCACTTTTGTGGTTAGTTACTGGTACATTAACAGGTCAAAGTGATCATAAAAAAGCACTGGCAAATATTTATTTCAGGAGAGGAAAGACGTTACATGCGTAGGTAATAGCTTTTGTTTTAATTTATGGGGTTTCTGGTTGAAAACGGGCAGCTACAAAATCAGTACTCAAGTACTCTCTACAGCGCCTCCACACCAACCACAGTATAAACACTAAGGTAGGATGGGTCATCGGGGTCTCAATTTTGATGCTTAACTTTACTTCAAACGGCAGCCTCCCAATATGGCAATTTGTTATTGTTTACATTGGTATCTACATAAATTAGTTTATTCATTGGTTTAATTTATTTATTTTATTAGTTTTTAAATTACCCCTGCAGTTTTAAAAACAATTAATGAACCTTGATACGGTGCATTGTGTAACAGATAAGGTTAGTGGCCATAGCATTTACATACTTTGTTAAGTATTATATTGTTAGGTTTAAGTGAAATAACCGTGAAAGAAGAGGCCAATGCTGTTATGCCATTCGCTCTTGTAAGATACATTCTGATGTTAGCGATGATCGCAGTTTCTTTGGTTTTCCGAATTGATTTATTATACACAACAGTACAAGAATTAAGAAAGTATATGGCATAAGAAAAACTATTGTCGTTGTGCAGTTGTTCCTAGGTCACATTAAATTAATTTATTTGTTACATATTCATTTTAAACTATACCGCTATTTATCAATATACAATAACTAACTTAATTCATTTTATGTTCACGTTTTAAAATAATGTGATTTTGGCCTGAACTGCATTATACTAGTATCAATTTTAATCCTCACATTTCACGTTTATTTACATTATGGAAAACTCGATATTATTTAGTCTACGTCTGAAACTCTATCCCCTTGTGCATCCCCGGACATCATTGTTGATAAACCATGAAATGAATTAGTCGAATACAAAGGAATAGTCTTTGTATTACACAGAACGATATTGTCACAACTCTGGAATCATAATTATAAGTTGGTGTGTGTTCGTGTCAGAAATTTGAAATTATACAATAAAACACTTTCACCGAAGTCCTTGCATTTCTATTAATTTATTTGAGAAAGAACCACAGCATATTTATTCCTGGATAAATGTTTTATACTATAAAATATATAAACAAAGAAATAGTTTCATAAAAAGGAAAGAATGTGATCTCAATTATTACAAAGCACTTGCAAATATAACTAATCACTTAATCAAACATTTTTTACTAAGATCGTGTTTTTTATAACTATAAGCTGTTCAGAAATATTTGCAATAAAATCAGAATGAAAAACGCATAAAATTATGGATTATTCAAATATATTTTCCTACTTCCACACGTTTGAAAGTGTCCGGCAATAGCTTTACAAGATGGCAGCTAGGCTTGAAGGGCATTGAAAACGGACCACAAAAGGATAAGGCGAGCTCGTCCTTACTGATAATATGCTGTGCACCAACTTTATAAAAAAAAAATGAAACAAAAATACCACATATCTCAATTCGGGTACGGTGTCTGAGTTGGCCTGTGGTGATAGCGTTGGTAAAAACCAGCCAATCGATTCCAATTTCTTTTTAATACTTTTTTAAAAGCTACATCATTCCAGAAATACATAGGTTCTATAACATATGGAAATGGAAACGAGTGAAAACGATCAAATTGACTGTATTGCAATAAAACATGTTTGTCATCTATCACCTGTTGCTTTATGTTGAAATTCATATCTAAAATCACGAAGAAAAGCGAAAATCCGTCGAGGCGAAGCAATAGATAACACGAAGTAAATAATAAATTTTTTTAATAGCTGCAATGAAGTGTATCCCGTATTGAGAGCTAACATATTTTATTTTGATATAAATTATTTAATTTACTATTTTGTTTGTAATATGTGATCTATGTTTTATTTCAAATGCAATTTTTTTTTCCTCTTACGATACAAGTAAGCGCGATTAAAATAAAAAAATAATCAACTGAATTAGTGAAATGAAGCTTTACCGTTTACTCTATTTCATAGTAAAGTCTGAAAGCTTTAGTGCTCAAGCGCCATCTACGAGTTGCATCAGAAACTATCTTGTATTCAGCTTCCTTGCTTTCAGTTCTCCGTCTTCCATTCGATATATTTCTGGTCACTTCATACAGGTGGCGCTGTAATATGGTCTAAATAAAAAAAAAATTCTTACATATTCTATTGTATAATTAATACTTCGAACAAACGAAATTATCTAGAAAATAAATTTTGCTAATAATACATGAATACTTGCAACATGAAAGTTGATTAGGTATCTATTTTGTGAGCTTTTCAGCTTCCTTCCTTCCTGGTATTTCCAGTTTTCTGCATTTTCTTTACAGAATACGTTTTACTTTATTTTACAACCTATGAAATACTCCATCTATATCAAAATGACATGTTAAACCAGCTACTAGTAGATTGCTAAAGATTCACATTTCAACAGTATTATAATATACCAAACTCCCACATTTATTTATAGGTACCTACTATTAATTTTTGTTTAATGTATGATGAACCTGAAAGATATAATTATATTTGCGATGCTACTAGTGCTTATTTCCCTATGACGCCCAACGAATTAAGATAAGTTTAATTTATTTCAGAATTCCCAAAAGGGATATTCATATTAGTAATCTAATAAATATATGAATTTGTGGTTATTGTGGAAAGTAATTCTAAATTGATTGAAAAAGATGGTCAATTTACCGTTTCACAATTAACTGTTATCGTTTTAAGTACAAGAAATATGCTCTAAATTAGACCAAACAAATTGTTAGCATTTTACTGTTGATGTAACTAACAAAATTATTCAAAACAATTTTCGACATTCATTCTTTCAATGATATATACTTTTGTAACTTTTCTTTCTTTTGGTTGGTGTAATTATCAAAATATGTTAATGGACATGTTAAAATACTACATTAAAAGATGAAAATTGTTGAATAAACAAAGAATAAAAGTTATCGAATCAAAAATAGTTACGTTAAACATCTCCTAGTATTATATCTCCACAGTTATCAATATGTATCTATATACAATGTATTATATATTTATTTAAACCATTTTCAATTATATTATTAATCTGTCACTGTGCACCAGTCAATATTGTCATGGGTTGCCACTGCAGCCCACTACCTTTTTATCTGCAGCCATAACTTCAAAATTTTAAACTTTACTATTAAACACTTTAGAAGCGCTACCTCTTTGGATTGGCGGAGATTCCATTGTTTACAATACAACACAAAAATACTAGATATGAAGAAAATACTTCCAAAGAATTGCTGAAATAAATATCAATATTAAATTAATTTTTATATTAATTCAAAACATGTGGTAGTAATAGAGATGAGCTATCTTATTAAGTAATTAGATACTTATCATCATTTGTTTTTCCAGTTAATCTTCACTTTGCTATCTTAATTTATTTTAAGTGAAAAAGAGGAGGTATAAAAAGACTCATTCATCAATGAATCAATTGTATGCAAAAGGTAAAATACGGCACAGCATTTTTTGTTTTTTGTTTAAGATAGGCTCTAAAACAACTTACTCATTATCATTATTTGTAATGGATATATAGCATGTATGGTTCTGATATAGATTAGGTACAGCGTGCAAGTAGGTACAGTAATGAAATTACTAGCAGCATTCCATCTGCGGACCGACATTCATCAGTAGAGACCGGATTATATGCAAAGAAAAACTGGAATATATGCGCATATATATGCATCGATTTTTGAGAAAATATGCATAAACCTGAGGCATATATGCAAAAAAATTGCAATATGCAAAATTTTTACATAAAATAAATAAGAGCAGAAATTTAAACATTAACTTTATTGCACAAAATTTTTTCACAACATATTTCTAAAACAATTTATAATTAAATGTCTTTCAAAAGTGTGTAAAAGAAAATTTTGTCTTTTATCTGAATACATATGTTTCGAAATAGAAAAGCTTCTTTCAACATCCACAGATGTAATTGGTGCATTTTTTAACTTTGCAATACATTCTAAACTAAAGTTAAAGTCGAAATCGTTTACTGTTTCACCTTCCAAAATTTTCTTAACTTTCTTCAATTTCAAATACCCCGCATTTTTTATTTGTCACTTTTTTAAATTTATCGTATATAGAATTACCTATTGTACCCTTAACCTTCTTACATAGCATATCAAATTCGTCGACTATTTTCGACTGATTCCGAGTGCGACATCCCTTGCGTTTCTAGTTTACAAATGGAACGTGAAACAAAGCTATAATTTGACTTAATATACAAAAGGTTTTGTAGCAATTCTGTTGATGTTACTATCTTTTTATAGTTTTCTAGAGCAATGCAGTCAGCAGTGATTTCAAGAATTACATTTTTTATTCCTTCACAATTATCGGCGAAAAAAATTGCAGCCTCTAACCATATACCCCATCTCGTAATAATCGCTTCAGTAGGCAACTTAACAGTGCGAAGTAGTGATTGTAAATTTACCGATTTTAAAATACCGGTTTACCGATAAATTACCGGTAATTTTTTTTTTCATGTGTAACGTTAATGGGGATTCCCCAAGAAAATAGGGTTAGAAGTTAGGCTAGAATAATACATATTTTACACAATCTTAAGGCATAATATTAGAATTTTGTAATAAATATTTGTATTTCATTGTTTTAAACAGTTGTAAGAAGTAAAACAAAATAATTTTAATGTTATTTTACAACAATGTTGCATTAATGTTCTCTCATAATGTGGTGTATTCAAAATTGCTATTAATTTAAATACGTGAAATATTGTTTTTATATACTATTATTTTTAAATATTAAAAAATGAGACATTTACATATTCTTTAAGAAAACCGATTTTAAACTTTTAAAAATCTTCAAAAACTCCAGAGTACAAATCACATATGCTAACTCAACTTTTTTCGAGAGATAAATAAAATCCACACAAAGAACCATAAAATGAGAGAATTGAAATTGAACTTGTTGACAAAGGCAGGTAGGAAAAGTGTTGTACCGTCCCAGCAACAAATGAACATTAATCTCGCTTTTCTCTGTTTCGCTTTTCGTTATCCATCTTGTTTCCATTCTTATTTTCTTTTAATTCCTATACGACCTCTTTTTCAATTTTTTTGCTTTTTTTGTTGTTAACAAATATGCAATATAACGGCCACGCTTATCCGTGCTTTCATCTATCATGATAAAAATAAAATTATTCCCTAGCAATTGTTGAATTTCTGTTATTGTTTGCTGGTAACAGATGTGAGATGTGAGATGACAATATGTGACATAATTTTTTCGTAAGGTACTTTCGTCAGGTATATTATGTTTGCAATATTTTTGCAGAAATGATTTCAAATTAACATTGTTTAATCTTGCTAATGGGATGTTAGACGAAATTAATGCGTTACACAGATCCGTATTATATTCTTCTTGTTCTGAATTTCGTAAAGTTGATGCTACACATTGACGTATAGACTGCTGTACACATGCGAATCGCTTTAGTTTTTCACATTTTCCAATATGTGATGGAGTTTTAGCGTATTGATCAATCAGGTATTTTCTCTCAGAAGACACCTACAACAATAATTGTTATTTTATATCAAAAGTTAAAGAATTTAAAAACAATTGTAAAGCTTTTAGTAAAATTAAACTTACCAGTTTACTGCAAAAGATTTTGTCGCCATCCTTTACCAGTTCAGGATATGACTTAATCCATAAAGAAATTTTGTTCGCTATACTCATTGTATGTACGCACAGTATTTAAAAACGTAACACAATTACATGCTCTTTCGCTCAAAGATATTCAATGAATGAATAGTTTATTTGGGAGTTAATAATAATAAAATGTATTTACCACACTCCTTCTGCTAGGCGAAATTAAACACGTGCAGTTCTTGGAAAGAAGTATTAGAGAAACCAATGTAAAAGATTTATCGTTCTGAGAATTGTCGGTTGTTGATCTACGTTAGGAATTACTAGGAATTTTTACTAAGAGAAAGGATAAGAAAAAGCTTAAATATGCAATGTATGCAACTTTTGTAAAACTATGCTTAGAAATGCCTAAATATGCAATATATGCAATCACTAATTAGCGCTAATTAACTTCAATTAGTGTAATACGTCTACATATAGACTATAATTTTAAGATATACAAAAAATAAAATATATGCACTTTGCATATAATCCGGTCTCTATTCATCAGAATTCTTAGAAAATTCTTTACTATATTTCAATTTCAAGGCTTGTAATGCATATATATATATATATATTTTAACTTTGTGTAACTTAAAGTAATAAATAAAATGTGTTTTTATTACTTTTAGGTTTTAGGATCATGTCCACTGATTTACCTTTTTAATTTAATATAGTCAGATTTCTTGAAGTTATATAATTAACAAATCACACAGAAGAACAGTAATATAAAACAAATGTGTTAAAGTGGTTGTAAGGTACGAACCAAGGATAATTAAGTTTATGTCAACATAATCATACTTCTTTAACTGCAAAGTTTTAGTATTTCAATGAAGCAGCTAAAACGATGTCTACCCAAACCTAACAGAAAGGTTGCCATAAAAAATATGTAATCTTTCATAATAAAGCCATATAACAAATTTAACGATATCTTACTTTTAATATCAGTATAATACTAAAGTATTTTACTTTACATCCCCATTTCAGACTTGAATACTTGGTATAGCAGTCGTATATCAAATAACTACATATACCGCTGTAGCGTATAAAAGAAACGGAAGAATGTGCAATAAATGTAGTGTTCGCGGTATTGCACGACAACCGCTTCTTGCTAACCCCTCGGCATTTACGGCAATTACAAATGTAAATTCCTTGAAAAACGTCAACTACCCGCAACGGGTTAAATGGACGACCGACGTGATGTAATATATTTTCGTTGGAAATTCTAAATTAGCAATTCTGCTTGTAATTAGTTCACAATTAAATTTAGTTGAAGTAGTTTCCCGTTGTTCCTATAAAATTTCTATGGTTGAGATAAAATTAATTGCTTCATGTTTCTGTTTTCTTTTTTTTGTCGAAAACTTAATAAGTAATGTTAGAAACAGACCACGAGCGTTTTTTAAGTTCTGAGAATTTGATGGACGATGGATTCAGGAACAATGCAGAAAATTCTCTGAAACATTCAGATTCTCTTAGAATTACTGTGGGAAACAACATTACTGTTAGATAGATAAATTAGGATTACCTAGCCATCTAGGTATATTTGCATGGTGATTTTTTCAGTTGGATATTATGGGCTGTACTTGAAATTTTGCGATTGGGAATGCAGCCAGAAGATGTATAGGGAATATTTTGTTTTGATGTTTAAGCTTTTATAGCTTCTATTTGTTAGTTCATTGGAGACATGCCTACTAGGGTAATTACTTTATACACATTATATTACAAAATTAAATTAGAGAAGAAAAAAGAGAATTCGAAATAATTGCTCACATTTACAAAACAGATAAAAACGATGAATTAGAAGACACAACTTCAGAGCTTCTTTCTAGTTCGAAGCTGTAACATCTGCAAATACAATACAATACGCACATGTTTTGTCACCAGAAAAATCACTTTTAGCTCTGCTTCAATATTTTCACTAGATGCTGTCTTGTTTCATTTATACCATCGTAAAGAACGTATGTCTGAGAGGGAAATACATTCCCGACTCAAAATGGCCGTTATTTATCATCTGCTGTCATATGTTGTGGTAAACGTACCTAAGCACATCTTGTGTGGAAATTTATATCACATAAAGACGTTTCAATGTCACTGTCTCCTTCCAAGCAAACATGTTCTTGTTTGGCAATAAATTATCCAATGTTAAATTGAATATTCACACCGATTCGTAGATGTAGCATTGATATTATATTCCATTACAACAAAAACCGAAGTTTTTTTTTAACGTTGTCAACTTATTTCAGTAAATTCCATAGAATTAAATGCTGTGTAACCGAGTTGGAACGTTGTTGCACACCTATTGTGGTCATCTGGTCATAATAGATGAGCGGGCAGCTGGTACAGGCAATTGTTAGGGACTGTTAACTTAAAACGCTAAAAAAACCCTTAAAAAATAAAAATACGAGCTATCGGATTATAACGCTTCTGCTTGAATAAATTACTGAGGGTTTGCAACTCGACTAAACTTCTAATTTTTCAATGCAAAATGGGCTAATTTACAGGGCATGATGTATTTTCATTAAAATGACAAATGTTCGCTTTTGTTTCATTCCTTCGCTGAACTAAACATAACAAATTAAATTAACCGTTTTCTGGTACACCAGAACACATCAGTCAAATGATGCCTAATATAAGGTTGCGTTCCGAATCGCGCATAATGCATTATATGCGTCTGATGTAACGATACATCGTTCCGATTCAACATGTATGCGTGCATAAAAAGTTTTGCCGCGAAATCAGTTTAGACCCTGACAGAGGCTAGAATGGAACATACAACGCATAGGAAAAAAAGGAATGCTGCCTGTGCGTAGCACATGCACAACAAGTAGATCGGAACGCTCACAGTTTTCTATGTCTTTTAATGCACACATCGCATAAAATGCATGATTCGGAACGCAGCCTAAGCCGCAACGTGAGAGCAAAATTTAAATTTAATATTTTCAAAATAACCCCTCTATTTCGATTTTCAAGTTCTCTGTGGATCTGATCTGATCTGATCTTCAAGGATCTGACTTATGGAACTATATTTTTCCACAGGGGCTGTTCCTCTTAAAGAGCCACGGGGCCATAATCTCACCATTGCAAATTAATCATTAACCCTAGTCCTACCAACGTTTTATCGTAACGTGTCCTACCAAGGTGTGCCTCACAGGCACACATCTATTTGTACACATTGTTGATGTAAATAATAGCAAAATATGCATTATTTATTCATGTAGTAGGTATACAGTAAGATTAAAACATATAGAAAGAATATTGTGTGTCAGAAGATATAATTTAAAAATAGTACAAGATAGTAAAATATTTGAAAGTTATTTATGTAGTTTGCAATTTGTGCACGTGAGTATTTTCTCTGAATGTTCACCACAAACCATTTGCTTACACTTATCACATAACTGTGTTGACATTCTGCTTTTCTTTGATGGGCAAATATAGCACCGTTTTCGTTTTCTTACTTCTCGAGCCGAAGACTCCCCTGTGGTTGGTACTTGAATCAACGAAGTTTGTATCAATGAAGTATGACTTTTATGCAAGCCACTCAAACTACGACGTCTAATTTGCCCAGTACTAATTCTGTGTAATTTCTCGTAAGAAAATTTGCGAAGTCTTCGTTTTTTGAAATATGCCAGTCAGGATGGATATTTCTCCAAATGACAAATGAAGCTACTCCACACACATCAATTAATTGAAAAAATACACCAAAGGCCACCTATTAGTTTTGCGTTTCACTGAATATGTATGTACCATCTGATCAAGTGTATCCACCCCTCCTTTCGTGGAATTGTAGTACTTATTGATTTCAGATTTATTTTTATTTTCCTCATCAATGGTGGAGTCGTTGTGCATTGTAGATAATAATATGACACAGCGATTTTTCTTAGGTACATAAGATACCAAAGTCATTGTCTTCTGAAAACCAAACAAGTTGCTTTCAATATTCCGTCGCCTGTGAGGTAAAAAAATTGGTGGTATGCAGCGCTTATTTTTTCTGAGCGTTCCTACACAAGTTAGGCCTTTGGTAAGCAAACTGGATGCAAGCTCGTAGCTGGTGAAGAAGTTGTCGAACGTAATATCCTTTTGTTCTCAGAAAAGGTTCACGAAGGTCTTCAACCACCTTTTGCGCTAAGTTTTCTGCTCTGTTGAGACATTCTTTTCCTAAGTACGGTATACACGTAACGGATAACTAGTTCCACTATCGCATATCCACCAAATTTCATACCGTACTTATCTGGCTTGCTTGGCAGGTACTGTCGGAAAGATACACGACCTCTAAAAGGCACCAGTTGTTCATCGATGGTTAGATTACTGCCAGGAAGATAATATTTCAGCAAGTTTGTATTAACACGGTCCCACAGGTCTCTAATTGGTGCCAACGTGTCCTTTTGCCTTTGGAGGGTTCTGGTCGCTTTATCGTCAAAACGAATAAATCTTAGTAATTGAGTAAATCTATTTTCGTGACATACACGCTCGATAAACAGGATTTCATATAAAGGATTCCATAGCTCATTATAGTCCACATTCCTTGTTTATTTCTTCCAGCAGTAATCAAAGGCCCAAGAAAGCACGGATTTCAACGTCGTCAACTGGTTCCACAAATCGCCAAGAATACGAACAGCCTCCTTATTAGTGAAAGTAACCACAATACCAATAACCGTATCATCAAAAACAAATTGAATGCGTCACAAGGAGTATCAACATGCACTCCAGGTGGAGGTTTTACTTTGTTCAAAGCTGTTGTAATTATGTTGTGTGCACGTGTTTTTTCCTTGGCAATCGGCGTGGCATTCCACTCGGTACCATCTTTTCCAATAAAAGTTTGCGAATGGCCGGGCGGTTCATCATTAGCATCACTATCGTCACTTCCTTTTTGTTCATCGCTTTCTTCATCGCCAGTTTCTTGATAATCCGCTTCACTAGAAGAGGTTTCGTCATTTGGCTCTTCTTCATCTTCACCATCATTTACATTCCTTCCCAATCCTCATCACTTTCGTACAATGCATCGAGCAACTCCTTTTCAGTTAGTGGCCGGCGTCGGTCAGTACCAATCGGTCATACTTTCTGCATAAATTTCAAAACCAAATAAGCATAAAACAACAAATTTATTTTTACTGGGGTCAATCAAAACTTTATTTTGCTTACCTGGTCTATACTATACTCTCCACTAGGTAAAAGAAATAAAATTAACCAATAGACACCTAAAACAGCCAATGCGTGCGTTAGGAAAGTCACAAATACACTGATAGCAATGCAGTTTGTAAGCTGACTGTTTAGCAAAAGCATTTAGGGAATTCCCTTCATATGCAACTGGAAGTTCTACATACAAGGGGAAAGTCCCGAAATATAAAGCATATCTATTACGGGGGATTTACCCACATACCTAGTTTTAAATAACGTAGCAATGCATTTTATAGTATAATAATAGTATGTGCCTCAAAGACACACCTTGGTAGGACGTGTCGGTAAATTATGTTTAATTTTTTTAGTAAAATAGGAAAAATATTTTTAAAAAATTTTTATGTCATTCTGTGTTAAATAGTTTATTTTGAGAATACAAAAATCCTCCAGTCTGTGGGCAGTTAACTTACAAAGTTCCAGCAATTTCAAAATCAATTGTGCCTCAAAAGCACCCTTGGAGGTTAGGGTTAAAAGCTTTATTCGCATACGGACTTCGGTTTAGACACTTCCCCACAATAGGAATTGCGTTCAAGAATATTTAATATTTATTAATTATAGTAATAAAGTGTAGTATTATTCTAGGATGACATCGCAAATTAATAACTATAGTATTTCAAATCAAAATGAACTACCATTCATGTCTTTCTTAGTGTAAAGAATATGAAAATGAAATAATAAATATAATAAAGAAATTATTCCTGAAAAATACATCATAATAGTGTTTTAAGTAAAAAAAAAAACTGTTTGCTTAGGTAAATAAACAAAGGAAATAAAAATTGTGTTTCCCATTCTTTGTAAAAAAAATCCGTCCGCTTATTCTTAAAGTATTCATTATATTTTACTCGATAATCCTCGCTTAAATAATTCATGTGCTCTGTGTTGTGTTATGTTTTCGCCGATATAAAATCACAAAAATGTCTGAATAGTTTTGCGTTAGTTAGGGGATGAATGTAATCAAGTGACCCATGTATGCACTTGCAGTTTAAAAACTAAATATATGCAATTCTGGAGGAAATGCGTTAGTATTTATATTTAGGTACCTTAAGTACCTAAATATAAGGTAATATAAATACTAACTAACTACCTTAGGTACCTTACCGTATTTTTTCATTTTAAAATGGCTCTAAATTTGTGTACATTAAATTTTTTGTGTCGGTATTATTTTAGTTAGGACCATTATTACAATCGTAGTTTAAATCGTAGATCAATAATCTTCGGTTAAAACTTCACTTTAGACTAACACTCGTTATAAATGAAATAATAAACTCGACCTTACCACATTCCTTAAATCGCAAGTGTAATAATGGCTCTTAGCAATAAATGAGATAACTTTGTAAAATTAATAAAATGGAGGGGGAGGGGGAGCTAGTTGGCCCGTGATTGGCCCCACCACTTAATATTGTTACGAGTCGCCACTGCTTTCCTCAGCAAATTTTCGTTATTAAGTACTTATCTTTTTCGAATTATTATCTGAAAGTTTTGTGATACTATTGTTCATGGCCCGGACAATATTGAATTTCATAAATATGGAATGATGGGTTTGGTAAACCAATCAAGTACTATGTGTGGATCAGCTAGGTAATAAATGGTTATCTTCTCTCTCAATAATAAATTGTAAATTCTTTTTGAACAAATTAAAAACTTCAATTATGGTGTCAGTAGTAATCTCAGAAACTAACACGATTATGTCAACGTACTTTAATAAAAAAGGAAAATTAGAAGATTCCAATTTAATTATAAATTTAGCTAAAAAGGCGTCCCACAACAATATGAACCTTCATTAAAATTAAAAATGTTCGACTCAAAAAGAATTTTCAACATGTGTCAACATTTATTTCAGTAAAATGCGGTATCTTTTCCCACTCTTTAGTGATAACGGCAATCATTAAGTCAAGGAATTTTTTGCGAAAAGGGTCACAACATTGAGAAAATAATAACGAGTTTAGGTGGAAGTATCACATTTTCATTGACTAACCATAAGTGTTTCTGTACATCTTCGTAGTTACATCTTTGTACAACGCAATATTAATAGAAATGATTATTAGAACAGCCACATTCTTGTATGGTTATTCAAAGAATACTACATGAATTTAACATTAATCCCGGATTAATTATTTATTTATTATTTAATTCAGAGCCGGCTACAAACATTTAAAGATAGGGTTAGTTAGTCTGTTTAACAAATAGTCGTTCATATCTCAAAATCTATTAAAGATATGTATGTATAGGGAATGCTGATATAAAATGATAGGGGATGATATTTACCTCCTAATTTCGAATTAAAATACAGGGTGTTCTATTAAAAAAAAATAGTTTTCTGCATTCGAAAATATGTCACTTTGTTCCTCAGTTTTGAACACCCTGTATGTTCGAATGTAAAGCGTGCATACCGCTTCTTAGAGTTATATCTATATTCATAACATAGCAAATTTGGAGTCTCTACTTGCAGTATTAACCGAGATATTAAATTCTCAATGATGCATTGACTATGACTTAAAAAAAAAGAAAAACTTATATAACTCAAAAACGGTAGCATGTAGCTATAGGAATAACTAATGAATGCTGACGTATTTATGATCGTAGAATCCAAAAATGAATAATAACGAAGTTGACATCAATTTCCGGTCAACCGGAAGTGATATTTTGGTTAAAGTATTTTACATTTATAGTTCCAATCGAACAGATAATGGTGCCAAAATCTCAAATATAAGCAAATTATAGAACATCATAAATGTTTAATGAACCACTTAGGTGGAATACGCTGTATAGTACAGAGTTAAACAAGAACCCAATCAGTTCCATCACATAATACGTAAATGCCACTAATTATAGAATTGACCATAAAATTAAAAGGCAGAGGTTAACAATGATGCAAGACTACTTTAGGTAGGATATCTAAAATGATTGTATCCAGCAGTCCATCTAAGATTATAAAGAATAATACACAAATATTATATACACAAATATTCCCACATCATAATTTTTTTTCTATAAACAAGGGTTTATGTTCAGATACCGACTAAACTTTGAAAAAATATTTACATTCAATGTAATCTCATAAACTATTTCCGGTATACGTAAAGATATCCAGTTTATTCTAATATACGGTAACTTCAATCAGTTCATTTTCAACGCTAGTGCAATATCATCTTGTTGTTCACGATTTCATGAGAGGCTCTGAAAAAAGCCAACTGAAACAATTTCCCCGCAGATATACGTAGGTAAGTAACTGCATCTTTTTCTGCTTTAACAATATACAGTGTGTTGTCGGATAAGTGTCACAAGACTGTTTTAGTAGTGATTCTTAAAAAAAAAAAATATTCTACATAAAAGATTTTGTGTGCTCTAAAACCCACAAATAGTACTAGACTATGAAAATAAATGCCTTAATAATGAGTGGAATAGTAGCTTCTTGGGAGCTTATCAGCCTCCAGCGGTACCTAACTCTTCCCTTATAGTTATATTTTTCTGTTACCATTACTTATAATTTATTTTTCTTGAAACTATTTTGTAAGTAAATCTGAATTAGCGACGTAGAGTAAATCTAGGGTATAATCAGGATAAAAAGCAGAGCAAGGTTGAATCCAGATCCTTCTAATTAACTATTGGTCTGTTTTTACCTTAATTATATTTTGTAAGATTCCTTAAAATTCCAAACCTAATGTTGTGATGTTTTAAAATTATCTAAAGCAATGTCTCTATTAGCTTGTAATGCCCTTTGTTGACTGTCGAATCATGATTACTACAATCTCAATTAATACTAGGTATTACCGAATTCATTATGTACAATAATTCCCATCTAAATCCAATCTTGTTCCAATTTTCAAGGTGGGTAATGACCGTTTGATAGATAACTAGAGACCTATCAGCACACGCTCTTGTATCTAGAAAAGTTTTCGTATTTTGCTTTTTTTTAATGAGAACAGTATTTATTTTTTTATTCTATGCAAACCAGCATGGTTTTATGAAGGGCAAATCTATTGAAACCACTCTTTTTGACTAACTTGACGTAATTTATCAGGCTCTGGGGGATGGTAGCATACCCCTAGGGGTCATTCTTGACTTCCCTAGAGCTTATAATTGCATAAATCATGATAAGTTATTGTTTAAATTAAAAAGCTATGGCATACGCATGGATACCACTTTGAAATGTATGGCATCATACTCTTGGAGGGTAGAAAGCAATCTGTAAAAGTAAGCTTAGAGGAAACTATAATCAAGTCCGTTCCGAAATTAGTTGAAAGAGGTTTGCCACGAGGTAGCGTATTAGGGCCTCTCTTACATCAATTTATATCATTGATATATTGGTGTATTATTAATATGTATATTAATTATGCAGACGATAATGTTTTACTTATAACAGCAAAAAACTTAACCATTTTAAGAAATCAAGCAGAACAAATATTGCACTGATCAATTAGTAAATATAGTCAAGACCAAAATTATAATATTTCATACAAAAAAATCTAAGATAGAAATTGGCAGTTTCAAGATGTGTGACAATTTAACTCTAAGTAATTTAATAACTTTTTCGGGTTTCACTATAGATGAAAACCTAAATTGGAGCTCCTATCTGGACATGTTGGTAAAAAAATTAAATCAACTAAGTTATTGCATAAGAATTCTAAGTAAATATTGTGAAAAAAATGTTTTAAATGCTCTATACTACGGAGTTTTTATATCTAGACTGAAATTTGCTATCATGCTATAGAACATCGCTTCAGGTATTATTAGACTTTTTCGAATTCAAAGCAAGTGTTATGTACAATTTTTGACCATCCTTTGAGGAAATTGTGGGAAATTTAAAACTAATAAGTTACTTACAGTTGTTGCGCTATATATTTATGAGTGCTTAATTTTTAACTTCAAATATAAAGAAAAATATGAAAATCTCCTGCCAGGCCATTATCATAATACAAGATTTCAAACAAATGCTCTTTCAAATAAAATTACCTATCTATTTAAATTTCCTATAATAAATCTTCTAAAGGGCATCATATTTGTCATGCAAATGGCAAGAACACTTTCTCGAGGTGAAAAAATACAGATATTATTAAAGTTGGAAAATGGTTACACGATTTGTTATTAAATAGTCTTTTAACACCGGATATTACTCCGAAAAATTAAATAATAAAACAATGTTTACACAAGAGGATATTGAAATGTTTGACACAATGCTAAACTTAGGTTGTATTAGATTAATGTGAGCATAACAGTACACATTGAGAATGTCCAATGAACGTGTACCATGCAACGAAAATTAATTCATTTGGTATGATTCTTTTTGTGTTTAAAATTGCTGATTTACCTTTCTACCTGTACTTTTGTCTGATATTCAACTTTATTTAAAGAATAATGATGGTTGTCGATAATTAAGCTTAAATTCCAAGTTAGTATCGATTTACGCAAAAAGTTTCCTTTTACTTAATTAACTATTTACAAACCCAAGAGTTTTCGTTATTGCATTAGTATTTACTTTGTCATAAATGAGGAGTTTGGAATAAGAAATTTTACAAGAAAAACAAAGTTTGCCTTAGAATTAATTATGAAAGAGCGGTATCTCCCATAGGACTTTTCTCAACATCGAAAGTTAGATGTTTCAATTCTTCGTTTCGATATGGGCATGCTGAAATAATTGGCTCTTCAGTATAAATGCTATTTCCCAGCTTATGTCTGCTAAAGCTACTTCAAGCGTTTATTTACCCGAACAATTATCCAAGAAGTCACGTACAGCAATTAAAGGTATTCGTAAAGACGCCATTTCATATTTTTTTTCAATTTTCAGCTTATGCTGAAAAAAAACAAAGCATAAAATAAAGACGTTCCTTGCCAATCATGGCTTTTATTCAAAACGAACGAATTAATATTAATAACAAAAGCGAAACCGTATTAAGGAGCGCGGCATTATTCAGGGCAAATATACCTTCATGTTTACTCCATTGTACACGTTTTATTGTCCGCCTTTTCATTTCGCATTTGCATTTTCACTCTCCGGTAACGACAATAACGAAAATAAAATTCATATTAACATCCTCGCGGATATAAATAACAATAGGAAGTGTATTATTCTTGGGGTTCCGGAAAAAAAAATTCCGGTTTTATCGGAAGATCATGGGATTATACTTCGGAGTTTCACTCCGCTCCAGTCTAATCCTCCATTTCAGCCGGTATATGAATATAAAATGGTTTATTTTGTGTTTGTGGCACGTAATGCAAGTGAAATTAATTTAAATTACATTCGGGTGAACTTTTAATGCATTCCGTTTAACTGAAAGACGGCTGCACGGGAATTTTTACTTCTTCTGGGGCTCTGGTATAAGATGAAGTAATTTCTTTCATGCTATTATGGGCTTCTGAAGCGCTTTCTTTGAGATTTTTCAATTTATTATCCTTAAAAATTAATTTAAAACGCATTATCACGGTAATTGTACTACCTACTAAAAATTGCATTAGCTTATTAGATATGAAGTTATTACGCTAAATATAAAGCATTATATACTTAACATCAATTCGCAAAACACGAAGAAGAAGATTTATATGCAATATAGATTGTTGCGGAACATATGATGAATTTCATTAACAGTAGATGTAATTATTGTTCTATTTGATGATGTTTTGTTCGTAGCCGTTAATTATGTTATTCCTTTTTTTCCTTCGTGAGGGTAGCGGCTAATTTATACTGATGACTTAAAAAGTTTTTTTTTTTTTGTTTTTTGTTTTTTAGCATCTTGGGATCATAGCCCATGTGCCTCAATGATTTAGAATTATGTACGGTATTAGAATCTATAGAATTTAACTGGTAATATAATAAATAAGTTATCATAATACTATGTTGTTATGATGATTAAAGTAACTAGAAGGACTAAGACGTGGTCACACACTTCACATCCCGGGGCCTGTCGGGATGACTAACATTTTTAACAACACAAGAATACGGCCAACGGAAAATAGGTTGTCCCCACAGAGGTTGAGTTAGGATGGAAGTTACTTTACCTCTATATTTGTATGCTCATTTTGGTAAGTGCATTTATTATGAAATCGTAAATAACTTTATTATTATAGCACATTAACGTTATTATACTTGTAGGAAGTTCGACCCCCTCTCCCATCAGTTGGTTTATAAGAGAGTTTATGGCATCTTTATGTAAGGGGCAGTTCAGTAAAATGTGGTTAAGATCACACACCTCGTGCCCACACCGGCATCTTGGCGACTCAATTATCTGAAGCTTGTGTAAGTGTGATGGGGTACTGACCATGTCCAAATTTTATTCTTGCTACAGTAGTGCGATATGAACGTGATATTTTATCATAGGTGTCATACCAAGGTCTGCTAAATACTGATGGGTGAATGTAAGCATATTGGGTCATCCGTTTATTACAGGCGGCTTTCCACTGAACATCCCCAGTTTTGATATAGTAGGTCTCTATTTATTATGTTAATTATGTCGTTCTCACTAAGGCTGCCTTTGTATAAAGATCCTTCAGTGCAACTTCGCTTGGCGAGCGTATCAACCGTTTCATTGGAAGGGATTCCAGAATGACCCTTAACCCAGAAGAAGGTAACAGAGATCCCCCTGCGGCGCATTTCAGTGACGAGACGAAAAATATCGTTGACAATACAATGCATTTTCTTTCTTGTAGATGAACACTGACAGAGTGATTGTAATACACTTGCAGAGTCAGACATGATGGCTATACGTTTAAAATTAGTTTTTGCACTATACCGCAATGCTTCCAGTATTGCTACAGCCTCTACAGTAAATATAGATGCATCTGAATCTAGTTTGAATAATTTATATATACCACTGTTAACAACATAAAAAGCACCTCCGCATCCCGCATCAGATTTGGAGCCGTCAGTAAAAACAACTAAATCTAACTGATATTGTAGTAAAATGTGCTTGTAAAGTTGGAAATCATGCTCCTTTTGTCCAATGTAAGGTGGAAATACAATAAAACATGGCTTTATAGATTCGAAGTAAGTTACTGACTTTTTCTCTGCTTTGTAGAGACGTGTATCGAAGTTCGCTGAATATCTAAATGCTTCACATAGTAAAGGTGATTTTTTCTTTTGCCAATATACCTCGGTCAGGTCTAATATGCTGAGAGTTGCAATATCACGTAAAATGAAGACAATATCGGTCATTTTTGTTTTTATGATATATTTTACGGCAAGCATTTGTCGTCTCAGCGTCAAGGGTGGATCATTTGCTTCTATATGTAGGGCATTGACTGGAGTGGTTCGCATCGCAACCGACACATATTCGAAGAGCTTTATTCTGTATGACATCCAGTCTATGTAGGTTTTTGGACGAAGCGCTACTATATAGTGTGCATCCATAATCAATCACTGATCTGATATACGCCTTGTACACATTCATGGCAGTTGAAAAATCTGACCCCCATCGTACTTTAGTTATTATTCTTAATATATTTAGTGCTTTCTCACATTTAGATGAAATCCCCATTTTAATTTGCTGTCGAGATTTAAGCCTAGATATTTAATGTATTGCGGTATAGCGAAAGTGCAGTTGGCGAGCTTTATATTTTCAGTAGGTATTTTTCTAGAGCGTGAGAAGAACATCACATTGGTCTTATCGACTGAGAGCTCCAATGCATTACTAAATAGCCAGTTTTTTGTTGTTTTTACTGTTTTAGAAAGGTCCCTGCTCAGTTGCTTTAAGTTCTTTCCGCTGATATAAATACAAAAATCGTCGGCGTATTGAATGATGTTAACTTTCGGACTAAAGATATAGTGGAAATCAAGTGTATATTATATATTAAATAATACAGGACTTAAAGTGGATCCCTGTATTAATCCATATGATGCTAATCTTGGCCCTACTCTTTCATTTTTGCTTGATCTTACAAATATCTTAATATTCCGGTAGATATCTGTTATTCTACGTGCCGCCTGTTGCGGGAGTCCAATATTGATTAATTTAGATTCTAGTATATCTAGATCCACTCCATTATATGCTCCAGCAATGTCTAGGAAAATGCTCCCAACCGTTTTGTTTCGAGTAAAGGCAATCTGAATGTCTGAAATAAGTCCTGTTAGAGCATCTATAGTACCTCTCCGTTTTCTGAAACCAAATTGTTGAGCGGGTAGGATTTTTCTCATATCTAACCACCAGTCTAGTCTATTTTTTATTATTCGTTCGTATACTTTTGTTATGCAGGACATAAGAGCGATAGGTCGATAAGAATTCACAATTGAAGGATCTTTGTTTGGTTTCAAGATAGGAACAACCAGTACGTTTTTAAGGACGTCGGCTTCTTCATTATTTAACCACATACCATTATAAGCCGATAGTAAATTTTCTTTATGGCTGTTAGGTAAGTTCGCCAGCAAAGCGTACGAAATATCGTCTATGCCAGGTGTTGAATCATTAACATCGTTTAGGACTCTATTTAATTCAATAATGGAAAATGGTTCCAATATAAAATGATTTTCGTCTGACCCCAAATAGATTTTTTTTTTATTTAAAATACTTGTATTATTGAAATTGAATGTATCACCTAAGTTAATTGTATACATACAAATGCGATGCATTTTAGAAATGATCCAAATAAACAAACATAAAAACGCAGTAAACGATAAAACGGAGGTAGAAGGTTTGTTAAAAATTTATGCTCCAATCAATTTAAACATTACATTTCTGCCGGTTATATAGGTGCATGTAAAGAGATAAACAACAATTTTTTAGTTTAACAAATTTAAAAAAAAAACCGCCCATCGCTGAGCTAGCCCTTCGCGTATGTTTAAAAGTATTTCTTCGACAGTTTGATTTAAAATAGTTTTGTTAACAGTTTGTAAAAATTGTTTAGAAATGTAATATTTAATATGTTTTTTAAAATGTTTGTAATGCCTAGATGTAAGTATAAAAAAAACTCACATTTGTTTATAATTATTGACATTTTATTATTAATTTTTAGATATAATTAAAAAAAAAAAACAAGTTAAATTATAAAATATACATTTCTGAAGAAGACAAAAATAAGATTGTCGAAACGGTAAAAAATGAGTTGTTTAACTTTTTAAGTCATCAGTATAAATTAGCCGCTACCCTCACGAAGGAAAAAAAGGAATAATTATTGTTCTATGTGCACACCTGTTTGTAACTCTAGTGTGTATTGGCTGTTAATTAATTTGCATCATAGCCGTGGTAATTAGGATTTTATCGTATGGTAACTGTATGATTTCAGTGTAGTTTCCTTGGTATCGATACTACTTCAAAGAAGTGCAGACTCATTCTAGCATGTATTAAATAAATGAGTTGGAGACCATGGAGACGTGGTGATAGTTGATAAAAAAATTCTTAAAAAGATTGTTTCAGTTCAAGTCAAATCAATTAAATTATATTTCTATAATATAACCAAAATCGACGGGGATCTTCTTTATGAATTGCTGTATTTACCATCGGACTAAAAGTGAGATTTTTCAACATTAGAAGAAATTCGTTGTATTAACATAGCTTGGTACCTTTTCTTTTGTGAAATTATACGTATCTTTGCTGTTTTGAGTATTACCACATACCGTAGCTGCTTCGAAAGATGTTAATTCTTTTGATACAGGTGTTGTACTTCGGATGTGGCTCCCTTTCTGCAATATTTTTGGCTTGTCCCTGCGAGGAAACACCATTCTGAAATATTTTGGGGTGTATCCAAACTGATGTTGGAGGTATTTTGTATGGTTCATGTTTAAATTTCTCTGTAGATAGGTATTTAGCATTTCGTAAACTTTGAGGTAGTTCTTTGCATATGTAAATCACACTGCTGAAAACTTCTACACTCCTCGCCACAAACTGCACTAACATTACTGAACGTAATGCTGTGGACAGACACCCAGTTTTCGCGAGAGTTTTTTTTAAGTTGCATAGATTTTGTCTTGTTTACTCTGTTCAGCCTTTGTCAATGTTTCGAGAGAATTTTCACAAATGTAGATTTTATGGGTCTAGTACGTTTCAGCGCCGCCGTTTCATCGCCGCCGTTTCAGCGCCGCCGATTCAGCGCCAGGACATTTCAGCGCCGGGACGTTTCAGCGCCGGGACATTTCAGCGCCGCGTTATTAAATGGTTAAACCATGAATAACTTGATGATTCATTCTTATGTAGAATTTTTGTACCATGTGTATTTGTTGCAAACTACATATGTAACACTTTTCGAATTTATTGTGATTGATACCGTCCTCTTTTCTGCCTATAAACATAGTCTAGCTTATGTAAAATAATGAGAATGAATGCAAGTGGAGTCGTGAGCTTCGATGAATAGAAAATTGTTTTAAGGATAACAAGAACTTTTCCAGATTACATCTAAAGGTAAAACAGATAAATTAAATATCTTACTCAATAAGAGAAATGTTTATTTTATCTGGTGTTTTTCCTCGGTTTAGGTTCTAGGACGTTTCGAGGTGACCATTTCGACGCCGGAACGTTTTGACGCCAAATGCAATACCAGTTGAATTTTGAGGGGAGTGACCGTTTTAAATGATAATTTTCTTTTTTGCGAAACATCGGAGGGAATGAATCAGCAATGTTTCAAATCATATTTTTTTAACATTGAACGGGGTGAGAGGGGGAAGGAATTAGTTTTTTAAATGATACTTTTTTCTTTGTTTTTGAAACATCGGGAGAAAGAATGCATTATAAATGTTTCAAATCATTTTTTTTTAATATTGGAAGAAGTGGAGAGGAAGGGGCATTAGTTTTTTAATGACAATGTTTATGATTTGAAACATTTTTAACGCGTTCTCTCTCTTCCGATGTTTCGAAAAAAAGAAAAAAAAAAAATAACATTAAAAAGAATTCCCCTCCCCCATTCCCCTCCTTCCGATGTTAGATAAAATATGATTTGAAACACTTCTAATGCATCCTCTTCCCCGATGTTTCTAAAATAAGAGCAAAATTATTATTTAAAAAACTAATCCCCTTCCGTTCACACCCTTTTCAAAAAAAAAAAATTATTTGAAACATTTTTAATGCCTCCTCTTCCGATGTTTAAAAAAATAAGAAAAAAATACCATTAAAAGAAATATCCTCCGCTCCCTCTTTCCTCTTTCCAATGTTAAAAAAAATATTATTTGGAGCATTTCCAATCTATCCCGTCTTTCAATGTGCCGAAAAACAGAAAAAAATATCATTTAAAAAATCTTATCCCTTCTAATGCTCAAAAAAAATTCAAACGTTTTAAATATCTGCGATCATACGTTCAAATCAAATTCAACTGGTACTGCATGTGGAGTCAAAACGTCTCGGCCTCGAAACGTCCCATGCAACCAAATTCACGTGGTACAAAAATTCTTCATAAGAATGAAGGATGAAGTTAGGATCATTAAGTTATGAATCATTAAATTATCTATAGTTTAACCATTCAATAATGCAGCGCTGAATCGGCCGGCGCTGAAATGTCCCGGCGCTGAATCGGCCGGCGCTGAAATGTCTTGGCGCTGAATCGGCGGCGCTGAAACGGCGGCGATGAAACGGCGGCACTGAAACGTCCCATTCCGAGATTTTATTGTTATATAAGATAAAGTTAATGAGTTAATTGTTTTATTTATTTATTTAAGTGTTCAGTTTTTTAAAATTAATTTCATTTATTTTGATGTCTTTTATTGGCTCATGTATGTTAGCGCCTTTTCTTTTATATTGTTGCTGGAGATTTTGTGCGTTGCGTTGTACGCAGCTGTTGTTGTTTGAAATATGGCTGTTCAACTTTGTCACTCAGTTCCTTGGTCGACTGTCAGCGTGAGTACATGTATTTTTAAATTGTTTGCTGCCATTTCGTTAATACTTTTGATATCTTAATTTGATTCGCATTAATTTGATATTTTTTCGTCCATCAAGGAATTTCGCATAATATAATTGTGTTATATTGATGTGTGCACTATAGTTGTAAGATCATTTATTATTTTCATGCAGGAAGATAGATTTAGTTGTAATTCTCTCATTATAATTTAAAGAATTGTTTTTTCCGTTTTTCATTTTTCTGTTTCATTTTAATTATTAATCACCTCGGGTTGGGTGAATAGAAGCATTGTTCTTGTTTTTAGTTTTCATTTTTGTATAATTTCTAGTGTTCCACGAATTTATTTTATTTTATTTGAAACCACGTGGATTGTTCTGAAAAAAAGAATTATCCTCCTGAACTAATTAATCTTTTGCTTTGATATAGCATTTAGCATTGTCCTATTGTAATTTTAGAATCACGTGCAGTTTTGATTTAAGCCAGAACCCTCAGTTCACGGATTATTTTTTTCTGCAAATTTGTAATTCCCTTTTTTTATATAATAAATTTTTTGATTGTTAATTAACGTTGTTGAGTTAAAAATTCTGTTCTTTTATTTTTGATTAAACCTTTTCAATTTTTGGGGTATTTAGGAAAGTCAGATTTCATTCACCCACTTTTTACTTGTCGTAGTCAGATCCAAGTTTTAATTGTTCTTTTGCACCCTTTAAGATTTTATCTGTTGAGCCAGCTAATTTAATTTAGTTTTTCATTTTTTTTATGTTCATTTTGCATTTTCAATTCAGTCAGTACACAGCAGTACGTTTCGACAGCAAAGCTATCATCATCAGCAGAAACACTGAACTGAATAACTACACCAAAACCGCCCTAATTTATACCTAAAAAAGGTCAGAATTCGGATTTAGAATCCTTAAATTCTTGTCTTTATAGTTTATTAAATAGAAGTAGTAGATCAGACGGAGTTAGGATTAGTGACTAGTTAAACATGACGGCAGTCAGCCATGACCGTGATCATTGTACCATGACCTTTTTTAGGTATAAATTATGGTAGTTTTAGTGTAGTTATTCAGTTCAGTGTTTCTGCTGATGATGATAGCTTTGCTATAGAAACGTACGTCCAGTTTAGTGCAGTTTGTAGTGAGGCGTCTAGAAGTTTTCAGCATTAGCAGTACCACAGTTTGGAGTATTTTTGTCATCTTTGTAAATGGCAGTTTAAACTGAATTTTTAATAAGTATAGGTTGATAGGCATGGTTAGCAAAATCCATTATATGATATAGCGGGAGATTTGAAAGTTGTTTTGATTTTTAAATTGGAATTTAAGAATTCAAAATATGCTGGACAGTAGTTGATATTCCATTTAAATATTGAAAATAAGTGTACTCACTCTGAGTCAGGGTCCTTATACCCTTTAAATGTTTTTTCATATATATTATTTAACAATGAAATGTGCATGTTATTGATATTTACACTATCTCTATTAATATAAAAGTGTTCAATACATTAAATGATTAAAAGTAGAGTATAAATTTCATATTTAATGAAGCAAAAGTCTATTAATATACAAATTATTGATTTAGAAGGCACAACAACACACACAGTCATCCTACTACTGGTAAAAAATAAATAAATATAACTACTCTAATACTAACAAAGAAGTAAAGTATCTGAGTTTTACCCTCGATGCGTAACTGAGCTGAAAAAATCACTTAGTTAATACAACGACCAGGGCTACGCAACTATTCTGGCGCTGCAGGAGAGTTGCTGGTAAAACCTGGGGCTAAAGCCGAGGGTGATGCATGGGCTATATACTGCTGTGGTAGGACCAGCAATTACAGACGGGGTAGTAGTCTGGTGGAGAAGGACAGAACTGTCCTCCGTAGTGAAGCTGCTAATTGCTATTCACAGACAGGCATTGCTGGGAATCACTGGTGTAATCAACAGCACAGGGGCCGCTTCTTTGGAGACCATTGTATCCATAAGCCTAGGGAAGCACGCTACGGTCTTCCAGGGGAGAGGTATTCGCCCTTGCAGCCTGCGCAGAAATGATTGCAAAGAAAGGCTAGGTACATAATGAGGAAAATACGTATAATGACTGATAGCCAGGTTGCTATCAAGGCAATCTCAAAGCCTGTAAGTCAAAACTAGTTAGAGGCTACAAAGGATCCCTCAATACACTGGCACGAGACTACATGTTGTCTCTGATTTGGGTGTCGGGACATGAGGATATAAAGGGCAATATAAAGGCGACGAACCAGCCAAGCAGGGTTCTAAAAGACACTTCATAGGTGTATAACGTCTATGTGGGATTACTAAGGTCTCTGCTACATGGGAGATTTGGACCTGGTATTCAGCAGAATGGTTTTCCCTTTTGGTATGGAAGTGTTCCATCCAATCTTTCCTCTACAAGGTATACGGCAAGTGAAATACCTGTATAGTGTATGTGTTAAATTACAAAACGTAAAGGATATGCTTTTATTTTGATAGAAGTGGATCGGCATGCCCGAAGAAAGTAACATAATAAAAGAATACTTTTTCGCAAGGCTAATAGAACGAACACAGCTGATTCTTCTTCTAAAATACAAGCGATAACAAATTGTCATTTGGCTTCGTCTTATCAATTAACAGCATTCAAAGCATTCAATTAAAGACGTAATCTCCTGTTGTGATTGTTCTAAACACACAAGCGTATAATTACGGTTTAATATTCATCGGAGTAGCTGCTTTCCATTTACCGGCTGACTCACCTCATTTCGGTTTGGTGCATTAAGTTGCGAATTTCTCTCGTTAAACCACACATCATTCGTAATAAGTAACTCGTAGCTTAACGCACAAAACTGAAGTGACGTGAGCCAGGCGGTAAATGGGAAGCACTTTATATATGGTTTATTATTTGAATTGATAAGCTTCTCGAAAGCGTAAAGTGTAGGCTTAATGTATTGAAGCTTATAAATGTGACGTATACACAAATAATAGCTGACAGCCTAATATAAATGACTAACATGCACGCTTATCTGAACGGATGGATAGATAGATACACGTAGTATTACAGCAAGATACACAAACATGTTTAGCATGCCACCAATAAAAAGTAAACAGTAGTCTATAGGGGTTGTATAAGTAAATGTAGCTCAAATGTAGCTACTATGTAACCTAGAAAATACAATACGTAGGGTATGTCTATAAAATTTTAGTTTCAATTTACAATATGTTTAACCGTCTAAGAATTTATACGTACTACAAATCCATTAAATCACGTTGGCGTGGGCCTTACGAGATGGCAATCGATGTTTGGCTGGCAAATCCCGCCGGGTATAAAATATTGTTTACGCCAGAAAATTTCTAGCGTTAAATAGCATATGAACTAATTAAATCTATGACTTGGAGATACGTTGATTTCGATGTTTCGGCAGTATGAATGTTTTTATTTGAAAATTAATAACTGGAATCTCAAAGAATCTGCTTATTAAATGCTTTTTTTCTTTCGGAAATCTAATAAGATTGGAGTTTGATAAATTTTAGTGTAGGATATATTATATAGCAAGTGAGTTTACGAAAAATATTTTCAGCCCTTTAGCATATACACTGAAGAGTTCTTTTTTTGGTGAAATTCAATATAATGCCGGCTGTCCCACTGAATTGGGTTATTAGATGTTTCTGAACTTCTAGTAGAAATTTTATTTTAAAACTTGCAGGGTAGTCAGGGCCCACTCTGATTTATTTAAGGAAAATATTTTCAATTTTATAGCTGTCTCAGTATACGAAGTGTTTATATCTGAACCGTTTTTGAGATGCAATTTTGTTGAATTTTTGACGTTAGCACTTACTAGCAAACTTCTCCCAAACCCCTCACCACAAACTGCACTAAACTGGGCGTACGTTTCGATAGCAAAGCTATCATCATCAGCAGAAACACTGAACTAAGTAACTACACTAAAACTACCCTAATTAATACCTAAAGAAGGTCATGGTACAATGATCACGGTCATGGCTGACTGCCGTCATGCTTAACTAGTCACTAATCCTAACTCCGTCTAATTTACTACTTAATAAACCGTAAATACAAGAATTTAATGGTCCTAAATCTGAATTCATTAAAATATGTTTGTTTTTATATATTTCCATACCCTCATAACAATTTAATTGCACATAGTTGTTTACGTTTTTAACTAACTTTATAGTCAACTTTATGGTTTTCTTCAAGCATATGTAGGGCTACACTAGATTTGTCAAACCTTCTAAATACAGCCATGATATCACTACGTGCCTGGTTTCTGTTCGGTATGGAGATTTTCACCTTCTCAGTGAAGATAATTTCAGGTGCCATACCGCCCGTGGGCATTTACAGCAATGGCTCGTCCAGTATCATACCCGTAGTATCAGTGTGCTTTCCAACTCTAATGTTGAGATGCCACAAGTTGTTGGTTTTCAGTCTAAGGATCGCATTCTTAGCCACCGCTTTCACATAAAGCTCCAGCGGGGGAGGCCCACAATGGTCTCCAAAGAAGCGGTCCCATGTGCTAAGAATCACTGGTCTAATAGGACCAGTGATTTTTAGCAATGCTTGTCTCTGGACAGCGGTTAGCAGCTTCATTCCGAAGGATACTTCTATCCTTATCCACCAAACTACTGCCTCGTATGTTACCGCTAGTCTTACCACAACAGTATATAGCCAATGGATCACCCTCCGCTTTAGTCTCCAGGTTTTACTAACAATTCTCCTGCAGCGCCAGAATAGTTGTGTAACCCTGGTCGTTGTTTTAACTAAGTGACTTTTCGCATCGAGGGAGATACTTTACTTTTTAGTTAATTGTACCTCCAGCTCAAATAGTCTAATGCCGTCTAGGTCATTGAGTTTCCCCATGTTAGTGAAAGCAACCAACTTTTTTTGGATTAACTGAGAGCCCTTGTGAAAGGCACCATTCCTCCACCATTCGTAGTGCCTTACGCATCATGCCTGCCACTACGCCCGGGAACTTCCTTTTAGCTACTATGACAATATCAATAGCGAAACCCTGCGCCCTTATTATTTTGTCGTTTAACGATCTGGTAAGATCATCCACGACCAAGCTCCACAACAGTGGTGACAGTACTCCCACTTGAAGGCATCCTCTAGTGATTTTCACGGTGATGCCTGTTTCTCGCCTAGTGATACAGATAACTATTTTTTGTTAAAAACTTTTATTCATAGTTCCTTTATTCTTCAAATGCCTATTCGATTGTTTTAAAGCTAAATGAAATAAATTTTTAATTCCAAAACATTTGATATTAATCTATAGTGTCCCAGGGGATTGCTGTAATGTATGTTCATATTGAAATAATAACTAGGTAAATTCGTATTCCAATCCTTTTTATTTTAAAAGCAGTAAATATATTAAAATAAAAAGGATTGGAATACGAATTTACCTAGTTATTATTTCAATATCAACATACTTGATATTAACTATGAAATCAATTTGACAATGATTTTTATTTATAAGTCTAATATAAAATCATATCTTAATAACAGAACACAACTTACCGAATGGAGTAACCTGAAATCTGATGTTGTTGGCATCAAGTACGGAGTGCCTCAAGGATCGATACTTGGGCCATTGCTATTTATTATTTATATAAATGATTTAACAGCCAGTTTTAATGAAAGTAAAATCAGCCTTTATGCTGATGATACATCAATATTGGTAAGTGCTGATGTTCCCGAGGTCCTTCAGAAAAATTGTACGGTAGTAATGAGATCTGCGAATGTTTGGTTTGCTGCAAATAAATTAAAAGTCATTCCAGACAAAACAAAAACGTTAACACTTCGTGCGGCCAACCGTATCCAATCCCAAAAGTTTTTGGGCATCATAATAGATTCTCAACTAAGGCGGAATCGACTTATTGAAAGTTTATCCAGCCGATTAATCGACAGAGAATACTACACAGTGGAAGAATGCCAATTCTAGTCATTTCCTCATTCTGCTCATTTTCTATATATATTTCTTGTTTTGTTTGTCTGCTTTTTGTCATTTACATTTATTGCTTTTAACTTTTACTTATTTATTAACTTTATTTATATACTTTTATTGACTAATGTTTAGATATGTAAATATACAGTATGTCCCCGGATTGAGTTTACAATAGGTATGATTGACCAAAAATTTTCGAATTGAAATTTCATATTTTGGGATTCCGCCCTGCTTGGTGTGAAACTTATTTTTAGTTTACTTTAGACTTTTTAAAGTCAAGTATGCCTTTACAGTTGAGCAAACACTATTTTAGTTCTAGGTAAACTACTTTTTCCGTTTATAGTACGCCAAAGTGTTATTAAGAAAAGTTGTTTAGAAGGAAAAGCTATGATGTTATGCATATTTTAAGAATGATCGGCCTACTTTGATAAAATCCAATATTGCTCAGTTTCCTTTTGTGTCAACTTCATTTTCAACTTCGTTTTGTGTCAACGTTGTGTCAGTTTGATTTCAAAGAAAACAAATCTGTAATTGAAAGTACAATCATACCTTGAGATGGGTTAATGATCACAAAAACAACAAATATAAGGAATTTTTAATTAAATTATTATAACAAAAACAAGTTATTAAGTTAGTCTATTAACCCTCCACCTTCGTCGCTGCATAATTCAATCCTCCGTCGCAGTTCCTTAAAGCTATTCCGGATTTCCTGAATTAGTAAGGCGGATATAGCATCTCTTATGCGATTTTTTAATACATCGGCGTCATTAGGTAAATTTTCTGCATACGCTACTTGTTTTAAACATCCCCACAGATAAAAATCGGCAATAGTCAAATCTGGGCTCCTTGGGGGCCATAAAACTGGACCATTCCTACCTATCCAACGGTGACCAAATTTACGGTTTAACCAATTCACAACAATTTGTGAATAATGCGCCGGACAACCATCATGTTGGAAATACATTGACGTCCGATAATTGAGAGGCAACTCACCTAAAACGTCACCGAAGAAATTGTCTAGCATATTTAATTTATTTTATATTTATATAATATTTATATATTTAATTTATGTATGCTGGTTAACGTTATCAAAAAAATATGGTCCTATTATTCCATAATATGAAATAGCACACCATACATTGACTTTAACAAAATATTGCCGATGATTTGCAATTCTAAACAAAGGATTAGTATTACTCCAATATCGAACATGTTACGAGGAAACAGTCCATTGGTAGACAATGTAGCTTCGTCGGAAAACAAAATGTTTCGATAAAAATAACGATTACTTGCTATTTTGCTTCCTATCCATAAACAGAAATCTAGACATTTTGCTTCGTCTCCTGGTTCCAAAGTATAATTAAAAATGGGTTTGTATGGATAAATCTTCCGGTCTTTCAAAACTCGTTGTATGTGTGATTTACTAATGCCTAAGCGAAGCGACCGCTTCTTCAAAGAAAATGTTGGTTCATTTTGTACCGAATCTAAAATTAGCAGAGTAGCGGTATCGTCTTCATTACGCATTCTCTTAGTTTTCTTTACATTTAGTACTGAGCCAGTTCTTAAAAATTTCTTAACAAGCTTCTGAGCACCCATACGTGATACATAAATATCCGGAAATTTTTCATTAAATTTTTCAATCACGTAACGGAAACTTTTTCCACGTTCATAACACTAAATATATTTTCTGTTCTAACGTTAGCATTTTATTGTAAAAATATTGTCATAGTTACTTCGCTATGAAAATCAGTTTTGTGATATTACTTCAACGATATGAAAGATAACGACACATGTCATACTACAATAAACACTTGACATGTAATCGATGTTTTTTGTTTTTGTAATTAGTAAGCCACCTCATCGCTGTTTCAATTGCAATACTGAGCAATACTGGATTTTATCAAAGTAGGCCGATCATTCTGAAAATATGCATAACGCAATAACTTTTCATTCTGAATAACTTTTCTTAATAACACTTTGACGTACTATGAACGGAAAAAGTAGTTTACCTAGAACTAAAATAGTGTTTGCTCAACTGTAAAGGCATACTTGACTTTAAAAAGTCCAAAGTAAACTAAAAATAAGTTTCACACCAAGCAAGGCGGAATCCCAAAATATTAAAATTTCAATTCGAAAATTTTTGATCAATCATACCTATTGTAAACTCAATCCGGGGGCATACTGTATATCATGCAAATAATTACATGACAAATTCTGTAATGGTAAAATTACAAATACATACAATATAATTATTATTAAAAAACAGTCCATGGACTTGGCAGCTTCTTCACGCTGTTTGAACTATTTATTATGAAGAAGCTAGCACTATGGATAGCATAAATTTTAAATTTGGACAACTAATTGCAAAAGAAGTTACCATTAGAGGGATTTACTGAAGATTTTTTTTAATAATTGCAGTAGACTTACATTTTCATATTATGACGGGCAAAAGAGTTCCTAAAAGAACAGAGGCCTGAATTTACTAGGGATCTACTGAATAAACATACGAAGGCTGTCAAAATGATCAGTAGATCTGCTGACTAGTCACTGTAGACTAAATAGGCATATGTACAACATAGGCCTGGTAGATGAGGCAACTTGAGGCAGATTCTGCTAAGAGCAGGAAGAATCACCAGTTCATGTGCTGTGCCAATGTGAAAGCCTGGCGAGGACAAGGTTTCTAGTAATGGGCGTGAAGAATCCCACACCTAGCAGCTACAGAAAGAAGCCGCGCCCAAAGATGATAAACCTACTTAAGAGGGCAAATTTAAAGAGCGTCTTCTAGGAAAAAGGGGATCACAATCGAAAAGATCGCGGTGAAACAGGACCATAGGCCATCGCAATCCTATTCTAACCTAATCTAATCTAACGTCCTATTGTAGATATTTTGGGGCGTATATGCGTGTATATGTGAACGAGATGAGACAGGTAGAGGTTACTGATGGTACTGATGTAAAAACAGAAATGCTGTTCGCTGCATTTTTCGAATAAAAATGTAAAAAAAAAAACAATGTAATTTAGATAAAATATGATATTTATACGTGGAATTTATGGAATTCCAATAAAATTCCAATTACCTCACACCGTATATTTTCGACCACCACTCTTTGGAGATTTGGTGAGAAAACAAACATCATTATGAAAAAGCCGCAATTATTATTCCCGGCGCCGAAATCTGCTTTGCATTTGATAAATTCGATTATTTCACGCTCCATTAAATTGGAGCGCCTGTGTTCATCTGTTCTTCCTTCCGTCCAACAACTTTTATTAGGTCTGATGCAATTTTTACGTCGCGCTAATTGCATAGTAAAAGCACAGCATGTGGCGCTTGCTAGGATTTTTTAATCCGGCAATGCAATTACGACCCCTTACTCCGATATTAATAAACTGCGCGAACTGCTATTAATTGGTGCACGAAAAAAAGTAATTTGAACGTGTCCGGTTATAAAAGCGGATGCATGGTATACGATACGGCATTATTACGGTATTAACTTGGGAAACAGATTTTATTTCATCCTGGAATGGGTAGCGCCGTACACGCTAAGTGTTAGTATTCTAAAGGAGTACAATATTTGCCCATTTAATTTAAATTTTACGGGGTAATAATATCGAAACATCTGTGACAAATACAATAATTTCTGTAGGATACTGAATTTTGAATTGGTATAACATTAAATTTAGAGGAAGGCATTTATCTTTCGTTTTAACACGGGTTAGTACTGACTACAGTATTATATATCGCGGATTGAATATTATAGGAATCTATCGGCAATTGGTTTTATGAAAAATTGGTCCTTTGAAGCCTTTTTAGGTTAGGAATAACAATCGTCATCGTTAGGTAATGACGTTGCATTTTTAAATACCGATATTAATTTGACAAGTTAGACGAACTACTGATCCTAGTAAAGTTAGGAAACTTGACATTACCACACGATATGTAGTGCGTCATCTATTATCCCCGGAGGAAACTAATTCTACCTATTGCATCATGGCGGGAAATTCGAGCATAATAGTTTTATTTATTCGTAATACTAAGTAATTCTACATAGCAATTAGCGTTTAGTTTATTACTTATAATAATAATAATAATAAACTTTATTTCATCGACTATAGTTTGAAATAGGTCAAAAGGAAAAGGGGGCAAGGGGAATACAAAATAGAAATGTAGTACGTGAAATTACAAAAAGAAAAATTGAAATAAGTACACGAAAGTAGAAATTCAAATGACAAAAGTCAAAATAAATATACTTCAAAAACGGTAATCCAAGTACTCATTCATTGAATAAAAACACTTACTTGACAACCGAGTTTTAAAAGTTTTCTTAAATTTATTTGTATTGTATTCCTTCTAACTATCAGGAAGGTGGTTGTAAATTTTTATTGCAAGGATATCAATACAAGCAGCTGTTAATTTTAGTTGTGCTTCATGAAGTGCAGTTTAGGATTTCTTATACTGTAAGAATGTTCTGAATTGTTAGCAAGTAAAATTTTGTGTTTGTTTTTATGAATGTGGCAGCAGCTTCTAAAATATACAATCCAAATAAGGTTAATATTTTTAAAGAGATGAAATGGTTTCTACAGGCGTTAATTGATTAATACCCGCAATACATCTTATTGCTGCTTTCTGTTTAATGAAGAGCTGAAGAGCTGGAGCTCCAAAGAAGAATTCCATGTCGCAATTGTAACTGGAATTCAGCGAAGTATGTAGATGATCTTTAGCGAATTGGGACTTAATAACTGTTTAAGTTGTCTTAGTTTTAAAATTAAAGTTTTTAGTTTGGAAACAAAAGACCCTCAATTGTCCTTCCACTTTAGTGAGGAAGCTAAAGTCACTCCTAACAACTTAGCAGAATCAGTTTGTGCGATAATATTATTAGAGATCTGTAAGCTGGAATAGGAACCAATTCTCTTCTGGATGATATGAAACAAAATGTTAAAGTTTAAGGACAAACCATTCCCGTAACACCAGTTATACATTCTATTCAGCATATTGCTTACGAGATTCTCAACATCTTGCTCGTTGCATGCCCTGAAAATGGTTGCATCAGCTGTATAACACATCACATTGTAATCACTGAGAAAATCAACAATGTCGTTAATAAATAATGAGAATAATGTCGGTCTCAGCACGGAATCTTGTACTACGCCAATATTACTCGGTAAAAGAGAGGATCGAATTTTGTATTTTGTGTTTGAATTTACTACTTCGATTTCAACAAACTGGACTTTCTCAGCAAGATAAGAAATGATCTAGTTAGCAATATTAACCCGAAAACCTATAGAATTGACCTTATCGAGTAAAAGACTGCCTTGAACATAATCAAAAGCTTTTGTCAGATCGCAAAGAATTCCAATCGGGCAAAGCCTAGCTTCTATACCACGCCCGGGAACTTCCCTTTAGCTACTATAACAATATATCGTTTTACAAGATAGATGACAGAAAAGAAAGCAAATAGAATGCTTGAAGATGTCAATAATCATTCAACACAACCTCACAAAAATAGTTGAAGAAGGTATAGAAAAATACTAAAACTATATTGAAGTGTTAACTTTATTTAATGCAATTAATAATTATGTTTCTTGCACTATCGGTCACAAAATAGCTATTTATGTTGCAAGTTAGGAAGTGGAAGTGCTTTAGGTACACGACGTGAAATTGACCAATGAGGCGTAAGCTGAGTTGGTCAACGCTTGAAGTGCCTAAAACACTTCTTTCCTAACGAGTTACATACACGATTTTTTCTACAATCGCCAAATTTTTTTATAATAAATTGGATACAAGACATTGTCAAAAATTCCTTGACCCTGTCAAATTGACAGGATTACGATTTATTTTGACATGAATAATTGGCAAGTGCAACAAAGTAGAACGTGGCCATTAAATGACACAAGCGGCGCACAGAATGAACGCACTTCAGATGCGAACGCAACGCCGAGAAATGTCAAATTTGTCTACTATAATGGCAATGCACAGAATGAACGCGACAAACGCGAGCGACGCTTAGAAGTTGCTCAACTTTCTACTTTTACGCGCTTAACGCTCTGAAATGTCATTTTTCACTGTAGCTGTCATACAAAATAAAAATATTTGACAGATATATTTGTGATAGATAGCTAAAATCGATCAATATTTCATCATACACCTATATTTTATAAAACACCTGTAGGTATGTATCAAAATAACTGTAGGTAGCTGGATAAAATATAAAAGTGCTTATGATAGAGTTACAACTACCTGACACTCAAAATCTATAGGTTTTCTTATGGAATGTTTTGTTAATTCAGCTTCTAATAATCTTAAGAGCACATCATATAACCTACGACTTATTGTTGTATATTTGAAGAACTTTTTAGAATCCATTCCAATCCTTCAGTCTTAGATAAGTCGTTGAAATATATGGAGCAACATCTCTATCTAAATTTGAGGGCCTAACCCACCATCGTGTTCCTTCATGTTTACTTCCATCGTTCCGGTTCAGAACCATTAAGTATAATAAATACAAGATCACCGGCATACAAAAGCATCTTCCAGAAGAACAGATTAGGGCAACAAATATTTTTATGGAATGTTTTGTTAATTCAGCTTCTAATAATCTTAAGAGCACATCATATAAGCCAGGACTAGAGATGTTGATTTTTATTGGCATACAGTAGCACACAAAGAGAAAAATAATTCTTTAAATCAAAAACATGTTTCTTTGCGACTATTTAAAAGAACCATTTTTTTTCAGTCGAAACATATTTCCTTCAATTAAAAATAGTGTTTTTTAGTAAAAGAAATACGTATTAACTGAAGAAAATAATTCTTTAAATGGCAGCACTGCGTACCAACAAAAATCACCATCTCTACCCAGGACTCACTCTTGTATGTTTGAAGAACTGTTCGCCGGGATCCATTTCCATCTTAGATAAGTCGTTGAAAAATTTGCAGCAACATCTCTTTCTAAATTTGAGGTTCTAACCCACTATCGTATTCCTGCATGTTTACTTCCATTGTTTCGGTTCACAACCATTAAGTATCATAGATACAACATAAAATGATAAAAATACTTGGAGATCATGCATAATGAGAAGAAAATTGCGTTAAAGGGATATCCTAAGTTGTTAAATGCCGAAGATCCGTGTAAACACCGTGAAACAAACAGCTGTCGCTAGTGAAAAGTTTAGTGGATTTTCTTTAATTTTAGTAATAAATCTAGCGAGTTCATTGAACACGAATACCAAATTATATATACATATATATGCAAATAAATAAATAAAAGTACAAAATAAATAAGGATATGATTAATATTTTATAAAACACGGTTACAGTTGTATAGTTGTACAGTGCTGATCCAGGTTAACGAAAATCCGGGTTACACGGACACTAAGGTAAAAAAAATAAAATAAGACGGTACTTACAGAAAAATGACTTCATTTCGTAGATAAACAAATACATGCACAAAACAAACCGAACAATTATATTTTTAAACTCATTTTAAACAATAAGGACACCAAAAAACTATTTGATACAACGTCCATTTCTAAAAAAAAATTATGCGTCAAAATTGATGCGGGTTATCTGGAGATCCGAGTTCACGGGGTCCGACTTAACGAGGTTCCACTGTATATTGTTCTAAATTATTAATATTTGACGACCTAATATGTTTTGTATTAAATCCATATATAATAGACAAAATAGGTATTTAAAAGTAACAGTGTGCGAATTATAATAAATAAAAAATTAAATAAAGGGGATTTATAGTAGAAAAACTATTAATTACATAAATATATAAAACATATTTTTTTTGCTTTTCTGAAAGTACTTTATAAAATAATTCTTTTCCTAATTCTAGTGATTTTCTGGTGGAATTATAATCCCGACTAGTGAAATATATCTTCTGTTAATTGGCAACACTGAGTGGCAGAGAGGTTAGATTTCTGACATTGTTCGCGCCTAATGTGGGCGGCTATTCGACATGTGACATTTCTCGGCTTTGCGTTCGCGTCTGGAAGCGCTTATTCTGTGCGCCACTTTACTTTTAGGCACACGTGCGGTAAAGTGACATACTTTACCGCACTAGTGCCTAAAATTATGTCATTTCGAAACTATGATGACAATCAAAATATTGAGTTTATATGTCGATTGTAGAAAAATAATTAATAATAACCATTGGGAAACAATCAGTTATTTCTTATCTAAGTGAAAATTCTCTCCAATAGAAGCTCAACGAAAATACATCCCTTAAGTAAAAATAAACAGAATAAGTAAACAAATAAATGAAAACTAATTAAAATGGCAAATTAGAAAGCAGACCAGTATTCTTTTTATGGATCCTGATCCCAAAGCTGGGATTTCGTTTGTCATTCGGCAAAAAATATGTTTCCTACATTTTACCCTTTTCACTTTTTCTATATCCACTCGATTTTTTCGCTACCTTGAAGAGACATAAAATGCTACTTGCGTAGAAAAAAAATGAGTATGCAAATTGGAGACATCGAATTTCAAGAGGCGGAAGAGGGTTTATTCGATTTAAAGAGAAACCACGGATGATTCCATTTTCAGCGGTGCAAAAACAGGCTCCGCGTTATCGAGTTACATACAACACGCCCTCATAGAGAATGACAAAATGTGAATGAAACTCAAGATTCCCTTTCTTAAATTCTAGGAACTATTGATTGAGAAAACAGAAAAATACTCCGGGAATTTAAAAATAACAAGGAACGCCTAGTATATACTTCGATTTTCTCCAATATTTAAAATCGGTCGCTGAGAACGATAGATAAATAAATAGACAGTTTTGGAATATTGAATTTGAGATATCAAAGGCCGTAGCCGGGTTAGCATAGTGAAAAATGCATGTCACACTGGATGGCCATTATATTTCTTCAAAATATTAGAGTTGATATACCATAATAGTTGAAATTCTAGTTGGAATTTTATGTTGCGGTTTTTTTAATTACAAAAATGTATTTTATAATTGTTAGTTAAAAATATCCATTGTACATTAAACTTGCTTTGTGTTCTAATCGTAAATGTTAAACTGGATTCGTGTATGTTTATTATTAGCTAGTGCGGAATTGCTTTCTTATAAAATTATGGTGAGGTATGACAACTTCCCTTTATTTGATCCTGTTATACCCTTTCTGCAATTTTCAAATTAGTGTATCTTATTACAGGGTAAATGAGTATTATTTATGCATGCAAAAAAATATACACGAGGTATAAGGCTCCTAAAAAAGTGTTGAAAACAATAATATATTTTTTCTATGTTTGTTAGAATGGGTAGAAGTTTGATGTTTTAGACATAGATGCACCTTATAAGTGTTTACAACATATACAAAAATGAATGATATATAAGAAGTAATTCTTCTTTAAAAATTAAATTAAATATTTTTCGGCAAAACTATAGCTTTTCTAGGGATGTTATTTTGGAGAAATATTATAGCCAATATAGCCATCCACTGTAATTCATAGGACAAACAAGATTGAAATTATGCTCAAGGGCATTTCTTTTTTTTTTTAAATTTCTTCTTCTGTTGGTTTTTAGGTCATAAATATTGAAAACATTAATGACTACTACAACGTTTCGCTTTATTTCAAAGCTTTTTCAAGTATATAAATATAAAATGTAAAAAGTGTAAATTATAAATAATTTTTTTGTTTGTTTAATAAATGACAAACTGTTTTGTTTACTAGGATTTTGAATATATGATTACATTTTATTTAAAGATTGTGTTTTAAAATAGGATATTTTGATTATTTGTTTTTGAATTTTGTAATTAAATAGCTTCTTTAAAAATATTGTATTAAGCTATAAAATTAAATTATATAATTTTGTGAAATATTGTGTGTCGGTTTTATCATTAACTGTGTTTTGATGTTTATAAATTTGAATTACTTCAAGTGTATTACGTGTTTTTAAATTTTGTTCATTGCTTAAAATTGTTATGTTGTTGGTATAATTTTTAGTTATTTTATGTTTTTTTAAAGCTGTAAGATTTTTATTATATTTGTGTCCTTTTATTCTATTTTCCAAATATTGCATGGTTTCACCAATATATACACCACTACAATTTTGACAGTATATTTTATAACTATGAGTGGTTTTACTTTTTTCAATTTTTGATTTTAATTTTGAATAGATTTGGTTTTGTAGTTTGTTTGTGTTTTGATAAGCAATTTTGTAATTAATTGGTTTGAAAATTTGATTTATTTTTTCGGATAAATGTTTAACATAAGGAATTTTTATAAATTTTGTAATTCTTCGACTATTATTTATATTTTTTGTTGATTTATTATAAAAAAGAAAGATTCTTTGTTTGAATATTTTGTTTATAAGAGAATTTGGATAATTATTTTGTTCTAGAATATTTTTTGCTTTGTTAACAGTATCTTATCGAAAAACTGGAGTTGTTAGTTTTATTGCTCTGTCAGCTAAACTAATAATAACACTAACTTTTTGAGATAAAGTTTGTGGAAGACTTAAAATTTAGATAACGTCCAGACCATGTTGGTTAAGTATACCATTTGGTTAGAATTTTGTTATCATTTTTGATGAGTTTGAGGTCTAAAAAGGTAATGCTATTGTTTTCTTCGATTTGAATTGTAAATTTTAATCTTGGATGAAAGGAATTAAAATTTTCAAGTAAAACTGGTATATATTTTTTTTCTTCTGACGCGGTTATGCAATCACCTACATATCTTTTGACAAAAATTATTTCGAAATTTATTTTATTTAATTTTTTTTCTTCTATATACTCTAAAACAATTTGTGCAATGATACTAGAAATTGGTGAACCCATTACACATCCAAAAATTTTCTTATAAAAATTAATTTTGTATTGGAAATATGTTTCTGTTAGTGTTAATTTTACTGCATTAATGAATTCTGTGATAGGTATATTTGTAAAATTTTCAATTAATTGCCATTTTTTTATGAATAATTTGTTTTGCTAGATGTAATGGTGTATTTGTGAATAGGGATACTACATCTAAGGATATCATTTTGAAATTTGGTTTTAATTTAATGTTGTCTACAAATTCTTTGAATTGCCATGAATCTTTTATATAGTAATCATTTTTTAACGCGATATTTTTAAGGCAATTTGCTAAAAATTTTGATACTTTATAAAAAGGACTTTCTACATAAGAAACTATTGGTCTTAATTAATTTACATTTACTATTTAATCACAAAATTCAAAAACAAATAATCAAACTATCCTATTTTAAAACACTAATCTTTAAATAAAATGTAATCATATATTCAAAATCCTAGTAAACAAGACAGTTTGTCATTTATTAAACAAAAAAATTATTTATAATTTACACTTTTTACATTTTATATTTATATACTTAAAAAAGCTTTGAAATAAAGCGAAACGTTGTAGTAGCAATTAATGTTTTCAATATTTAACCAAAAACCAAGAAAAGAAGAAATTAAAATTATATACATGATCAAGAAATAAAGCTTTAAAGGGCATTTCTTACTCTACTTACCCGGCTATGGCCTTTCCATTCGTATCAGATGTGTCAAATATCAGCGCATATATTATAAATGTCAGTGCAATGCAAAATTTAAATGCGAGAATCGGGTTAGGATATTTAAAACATTCCGCTATTTCCAGTTTCGATCCTCATTCAATAGGATTATTCAACTATACGGGTATACAACGAATTCCACAAATAAGATCACCACTGGCAATGAACCCGAATAGCGTCATGAATGATTGATGAGTGCTCAGCAATAACGAATCGATAAAGTGGTGACAAAATTCCTATCTCGGGTAAAATATTGGAATGGCGATTTTGTGCAGCGTGGACGTATGAAGCATAATTGTAATGATGGCATTTGCTTAAAATACATGTATTATCTTGCACGCTTTTTTAATTCGTGAACGTCACAGAAAAAAAAAGAGAAAATGATATAAGCCAGGGTTTCAAATTTAAACCGGAAAATTAATGGAACGTAATTACAATCATGTATAATTGGCTTTCATCTATACACCTTTACAGTATTTTTAAAGTATTGGATACTGTTTGTCATAAAAAATTGTTGTTGGTACTGCATCATATCATATTTCTTTTATTGCTGTGATAAAATCTTATCCGTATAGTTGGGAGGACAAGATTTGTAGACTGTTCATAAAGGAGCCGCTCTCAAAAATGATAGGTCTAATCAAGAGGACAAAATTAGAGAGCGCTTTTTGGAACAAAAGGTATCACAATAGTTCTGAAAGGGTCGTTGTGAAACCGGTCTATATGACTGTAAGTAATTTACACACTGCCTAGGAATCGTACATATTTGTTAATTCACAGTTAATCAGAATACAGTAGCTTTGTTCTTTTTAAATGAACTAGATGCACTAGTTTGACTACTAGTCTACTGTGTCGAAAGCTTAAGTCGCAGCATGTCAATCGAATATAAGTGTATATTAAATTATATATATAATTTAATATACACTAATGTCAACTCGGACGACAAGTGTAGTGCACCAAAATTACATCTAAGGTATGAGTCATTCAACCAACCCCGGCGCAAAAATAACATAATAAAGATTTTTCAAAACAGTATATTTCTGATAATAAATACAACTAGGTTTAATTAAAGGTATAGAAGGTTTAAACAATGTATATTGTAAAAATATACATTTATGTATTATCTTAACCTATATCAGACATTCTTCATATTTTATACGAGGTACTGAATCGACAATGATGGATGGATGCTTTTCATAGTCATACGATCTACAACAAAAATATAATATAAATAAAAAAATTGGGAACATATTTCTTTAACATACCTGCACTGCTCACATTCTGTACTCAAAATGGGAACCAGCATTATTTATGCAAGCATCCACCCTTTTCTTCAAGTTTTCAGAAACATTTATTAATTACTCATTTGTAATATTCTTTATTTCATTTCTTATTGCTGCTTTCAATTGATCCATTGGTGTAAGTGGTTCCGATAAATTTTATTTTTTAGATGATCAAATAACAAAAAAGTCAAGCGGTGTAAGATCGGGTGATCTAAATGACCAAAAGTTCAAAGCCAATAACTTTGTTATCAAAAAATTCCAGCAAATACACTCTTGTTTCTCTTGCTGTATGAATAGTAGCATTGTCATTTTTAAAATAGCCTAGCTGTAATTCATCATCAAATAATTGTTCGACAAATTCATGTAATACAAGTTTATATCTGGCTGCTGTTGTTGTTATACTGAAAGAATATCGGTCATATTATACGTCTCCTGGGAATTCCAACCCATATCCGTATTTTTACAGGATGCAATTCCGTTTCCCGAATAACATGAGGATTTTGTGTGGACCAAATCATTTCAAAAATGTACATCACCTGTTAAATTAAACCAAGCTTGGCCAGAAAAAAAGTAAGATTAAATATATTCCATACGTTTTTCGAAATCTAGTGGCAGTAATTGTTGCACGAGAGAAATTTTACATGGATGATAATGAAGCTTTCGTTTTACAGCTTTCTGAGCTGATCCATAAGATAAACTTACAAAAAAAAAATCACATTACTTTTTATAACACCATTTAGTACGTGTATTTCCTCCAGTTTGTTGTGCAAGTTGCTGTAGTGCCTTGGAAAGGGCTGTGCTACGTCTTTCACCACATTTTCGGTTAGAACTGATGGACAGTGTTGTTCTAATGCTTTTAAGCAATGTATTGAGATTGGCTAACAGATGATACTATTTTCCAATAAATTGTACTATTTTGTTTAATACAGGTTTCTGTAATTTGATATGATCTGCCATCAGAGAATCAGATTTCTTTGTTACCGCCACTTATTCATTTACATCAGTTGAAAATATTTTTTTCTGAATAATTACAAGGAATTGATTAATTGAAAATATTGTACTAAATTCTTCAATGAGGTACTATTGTACTGTGTTTTATTTAATTATACTAAAATAGTACAATAGTACGCTTCGGAACAACACTGCTGATGGACGACCTGATGCCTTTCTCTTCAAAACACTTCCAGTTCCTCTGAAACGATGGACAACCCCATTGATGTGTTTGTGAAGGAGAGTTTCATTATCAATTTGCACTTCAGCAAATTGATTCATAAATTCGAAATGGAATGCGAAATGAAGGCGTAGTTTTGAGAAAGAATGTATGTGAAAATTAACAAACAATAATACGGAATGACTAAATAAGTAAAATTCAAACACGAAACGCACGGCTATGTAGAACATACATATGTCCAATTTTGGCAGCAAAATTTGAGCTGTATTACCTTAATTTCATTACATCGCGGAATGTAGTGTAGGATCAGGAAAATCCTTCTCGATCTCAGTGTATTTCGGAAGGCCTATGATATGATATGCCTGATGATGTGCGAAATTATTAAGTGACATAGAAAAAAGAACGTCCTGTAATAATGAATATTTTGTAATATTTTTTGGGAATATGTTTGTTTATGATAAGATAAAAAACGATCAATTTTTCAGCCATATTACTCCAGCGGTTTTTATGTTAACTTCTTAAAAAACATTTACGATCGCGGGTCTAAAAAAAAAAAAATTGGCATTTGTAGGTGCAGTTGTCATTTAAGCGGTGTAAAACACATTTCAAAAAGCTTCTTTAATTGAATTACAATGCCTCGAGTCGGAAGACGGCCAACCAATTTCGGCAGTGCTAGTTTGATAGGGGTGGAATTGTGGGCTTGCAAGAGGCTGTTTGTCTATGAAAGATGTAGCCGCTAGAACGCTAAGGAGTTTAAACACTGTGGTAGTCTGTGTTTGGGCATGGAACCAAGAGGGCCATACACGAAGAGCGAGAGGTACAGGACGTCGTCGAAGAACTACAGAACGCGAAGATCACCGTCTTAGACTATTGGCTCTACTGGACCGCTTCTCTTCTACAAGGGCGATTGCGGACAAATGGTTTGAATAATATAGAAGGCCGATTGGGATGCGAACCGCTTACCATCGGATAAGAACCTTTGGGCTGTTTTCATACCGCCTCCATTTTGTGCTACTACTGACCCCTGGGCACCGACGTGATCGTCTAGCGTGGTGTAGAGAACGAGCAAATTGAGCCCAAGAATGGAATTCAATTGTTTTCAGTGATGAGTCAAGATTCTGTTTGGGCATGCAAGACGGTCATGCAAGTGAAGACGGCGTGGTGAAAGATGAGATCCCCCATTTTCCGTGGAAAAGCATGTGCACCACACAGTTCGAGTAATGGTATGGGAGGCTATTGCTATTGGAAGTAGGTGACCTTTAGTATTCATTAGATATAACATGACCGCTGCGCGTTACATCCAGGAGATTATACAACCTCACATTTTACCTTATGTTCAGACCATCCCCAACAACACATTCAACAAGACAACGCACGGCCTCATATTGCTAGGGCTTCTTTGGGTCATTTTGAGGACAATCAAGTTGCTTTGTTGCCTGATCTGTCATACGTCGAGCACGTCTGGGATATTATGGGAAGAAGATTACTCAATTTACCCCACCCTCCACAAACTCTAGCGACTCTGCAACACAAGTTACAGATAGCATGGGATGAGATACATCAGGAGGAAATCGATCACCTTATTAGAAGTATGCCCAGACGTGTTAATGAGTGGATAAGACATCGTGGTGGCGCAACATATTATTAATTTTTTTTGAAGTAGTTAACAGTTTATTCTTGTTGTATATTGTGTTGCCTAATATTGAATATTGCTATGTGCTCGCGGAGTTATCAATAAAGCGCTCTCTTGTACGTTATCTCTGGTCGAGATCGGTCGTTTTACGTCTCTCATCCATGCTATTCGCTATGCATCATGGCGCAGTCAGTTAAAACGCGAAGAAATAGATATATTTAAATTTATTAGAAAAGTTATACTGCGAATGTGAAAGTAGCTGCAAAATAGAAGTTTTGTGTAAATAAGCGAGTTAAAGTATTTTAATTATTAAAAGTATAGCAAAAATAGCAAGAAAAGCGAAGTTTTTTTTGCGATGGCGTCCACGTGCGCATTTATAAAACCGGTCGAAAATTTGAATATAAATGGCAATATATATGAGAATTGGAAGAGATTTAAACTGGCATATGATATTTTTGCTGTTGCTGCGGGAATTAGCGTACAAACAGAAGAAATTAAGGTAGCGACATTTTTAAATGCAGTTGGTACAGAAGCTCTACAATTGTTTTACACATTCGAATTGTCGGATGAGACCCGGAAGTCGTACCAGAGGGTAGTGAAGGCGTTCGAGGATTACTGCACACCAAAGAAAAATGTAGTTTTCGAGATGTTTACTTTCTATTCGAGATGCCAAGCAGATAAGGAGCCCATCGATAATTTTGTCACCGATCTAAGAAGATTAGTAAAATCATGTGAATTTGGAAATCAAGAGTCATCGTTCATTCGTGATCGTATTGTGTTGGGCATTGCGGATAAGACACTCCAGGAGAAGCTGCTACAAGTTGAAGGTTTGGATCTGCAAAAAAACAATGATCGATGTCGTGCTTGGAGTTAACCAAGGAACAGACAAAGCAGTTGCAAGCTACAGAAGAAGCATCATCACACCTGCACTCATTAGATAAGATAAATAATGTAAAAAATAATTTCATAAAAATAACACTGCACATGCAAGTAAAAGTAGTTAAAAAGTTATTAGAAAATGTTCAAAATGTTTTGCTAAGTCATGGCTATAAATCTTGTCCAGCTTATAACAAAAAATGCTACAATTGTTCGGGTCTACACCACTTTGCAAGTGCATGCAAAAGTAAGAAAATTAAATCAATTAATATTAATGATGATTTTGTTGATACTGATGATGGTGATGATTTCAATAATTTTTATGTACATTCTGTTAAAGATTTTAATTGTAATTCTAATTTTAGGAATAATTGGGTAGAAAAGGTCAGGATAGGTGATGTGCTTGTCGAGTTCAATTGGATACTGGTGCTGAATGTAACATTCTGCCTGTGGACGTGTATAGGAAATAGATAGGAAACTAAGAATGAATCCGACCAACATTGTTTTGGAAGCTTACGGTGGAGAGAAGTTAAAACCCCTAGGTATTACTTATTTAGAATGCTCGTATAGGAATGAACTATGTGTTGAGCCTTTTGTTATATTGTCAGATAAGAGAATACCAATTTTAGGTAGGGATAGTTGTGTTAAATTAAATTTAGTTAAAAGGGTTGAAAGTATTAAGAAGGGAAATGATAAAGATAGGTTTATACAAAAGAATATTGATTGTTTTACTTGAATAGGTAAATTTGCGAAGCAATATAAAATTAGATTAGTAGATAATTATAAACCTGTAATTAAACCTCCTAGACGAGTCCCTCTGAAAGTTAAAAACAAGTTAGGTAATGTTTTAAAAGAATTAGAAAGTAATGATATTATAGAAAAGATTGATAGGCCTGGGGAGTGGCTCAATAATTTTGTAATTGTTGAGAAAAAAAATGGAAGCCTGCGTATTTGTTTAAGTCCTTTAGAGTTAAATAAATATTTAATTTCTGAACCTTTCAAGATGCCGACCTTGGAGGAAATGTCTCAAACATTAAATGGCATGAAATACTTTACGGTATTAGATTATAATTGTGGATTTTGGAATATCGAGTTGGATAACGAAAGTAAGTTGTTGACTTGTTTTTCTGACCCTCAGAGTAATATTTATCAGTTTAAGAGACTTCCATTTGGTTTGTCAATTGCACCACAAGTATTTATGAAATACAACCATGAGCATTTTGGTAAATCACCAAAATTGATTTACCAGGTATCACTATATATCAAGACGATTTATTGATAATGGGTAGCACATTAGAGGAGCATGATGCTAATTTACAAAGGGTTATGGAGCGTGCTCGTCAGGTAAATGTAAAGTTTAATCTGTAGTAAAGTTCAGTACAGACTTAGGGAAGTAAAATATTTGGGGCATATTTTCTCGGATAAGGGTATGGAATTAGATAAAGAGCGATTAAAAGCATTGGAGAAAATTGATTGTCCAAAAAATAAAAAAAATTAATGAAATTACTTGGTGTAATTAATTATATGAGAAGCTTTATTAGCAACTTGTCTGCATTAACAGCTCCTTTAAGAGCTTTGTTAAAAAAGGATGCAATTTTTTGTTGGACTGACAGTCACACTAAAGCAGTTAATGACATTAAAGATTCCATAAAAAAGCTCCAATTTTGCAAGCTTTTGATCCCAATAAAGAATTGTAATAGAAAAGCGATAGCAGTCAAAATGGTTTGGGTTGTTGCTTGTTACAAGATAAAAAGCCGGTTGCGTTTGCTTCACGCGCGCTCTCCGAAGCAGAAAACTCGTTATGCGGATGGTAGAGAAAGAATTTTTGGGGTTAACTTTTGCATGTAAGAAATTTCATAATTACATATATTCACGCAAATCAAAATGAAAAACCGATCATAAACCATTAGTTGCAATCATGTCAAAGGAATATATAAAATTCCATCGGGGAAATTACAACGAAATGAGATTAAAGTTATTAAATTATGATATTGATTGGAATTACGTTCCTGGAAAATACATGAATCTGTCAGATTATCTATCTAGACATTTTCTGGAAACGGGTAATAGTGAGGAAGATACTGAGTTCACAGATGTAATTCATAGTATAAAAGTAGCAATGAGAAAATTCAAATCTTTCAAAGAGAAACTAGAAATGATACAATTTTAAGTTATTTGCTTCTATATACTGGTAAAACTGGTGGGCCAAATAGTAAAACTAAAGTAAAAGACGAAGTGAGATTCTATTATAAAATTCAAGAACGATATATTTGTGGATAATGATATTTTGTTTCTTAATGATCGTATCATAGTTCCGCATTCTTTAAGATATGAAATGTTTGAATCTTCTTCACGAGGTGCATTTGGGTATCTCTAAAACCAAATCACGTGCTCGTGAATTGATGTATTGCCCTGGAAATGGATAGTAAATTGAAAGTTTTAGTTAGTAAATGTGAATTGTGTCAGATGCATCAGTCTAAAAATGTTAAGAACATTAATTGCACAAGATATACCTATGTTAGCATTTAGTAAGGTAGCCTGTGATATTTTGGAGTTACGTGGCAAGTGCTATTTAGTATTGATAGACTATTTTTTCAAAGTGGATTGAATTGTTACCCCTACAGAACAAATCATCTCGAGAAATCACTAAATCGTGGTTGGAGATATTTTCTAGATTGGTATTCCAAAAACTGTCATCTGTGACAATGTTCCTTTTAATTCTTATGAATGTAAGCAATTTGCTAATAATTACAATTTTGAAATTATTACTTCTAGTCCCAATTATCCAAAAGGACACGGTTTAGCAGAAAAAGCAGTTCATATATGTAAAAATATTCTTAAGAAATCAAACTAATGAACAGCACGTTTTACTAAGTTTGTTGAATATCGTAATTCGAAAATCAAGGATTTAAGTTTCACTCCTAGCCAGTTTGTACAAAACCGGAGATGCAGAACAAAGTTACCTATTGCAACTCATTATTGAAACCGACAGTAAATGAATGGTCGTTCAAATTCAGTTCCAAAATAAAATCAAAAACCTATAGGGATCATACAACAAAACAGCTAAACAAGAAAAGAATTTAATGTTTTAGATAGATAGTATTCTGGAAGGGTGATAGATGGGTGAGAGGTACAATTATTAAACAAGCAACACACCCGTTTCGTTTATTATACGTTCTAACGATATGAAAACGTTTAGAAGAAATAGTTCTCAAATCAGAAAGTAATAGCGAACCACATTTTGACTCGACGAGAACTCGCATCACCTACCAACTGATTAAACAAAACAAACATAAACAGGCAGTATCGATTCTGATTAATAAACAGTTTTTAAGATCTGGAACAGGAATATTGAGCTACTGTGTATAAATAAAATGTACTGTATATTTGCCATATTAAATTGTGATTTTGCTTTTGCATATATAGACTTTCTTATTCTATGTATGATACTGATATAATGTAAGTTATATTAGTAATATTAATGTTTGTAACTGGATATTTTGTTATATTTATATGTTAATACTGTTTACAATTATACATATTATATTATATACCTATTGTTAGAAGGGAGATGTTGTATATTGTGTTGCCTAATATTGAATATTGCTATGTGCTCGCGGAGTTATCAATAAAGCGCTCTCTTGTACGTTATCTCTGGTCGAGATCGGTCGTTTTACTTCTCTCATCCATGCTATTCGCTATGCATCAATTCTTTTATCAAATTTTGATAATTTACTAGTACTAACTCGAATATACGTGTATACTAAAAATTGTTCAAATACAATAATTATTACAGGGCATTTTTTTTTATGTCAGTACATCAAAGTTATAAATTACAATACATAAAAGTGGCAATAGCATGCTAAAGACGGTTAAAGCATATATAATATATCTTGTCTCTCCTTCACTGTTTATCTATTAAATATATTTTATTAGTAAATAGATATGTGAAACATGTTCAATACTTTAAGTCGTATTACTGACACTCTAGAAATGCTGGAGATATATTTTATATTGTATTCCTCCTTATACCTCTTATATTTATGACCATTTTAAAGCCCTTTATACCAGTAAATAGATATGTAAAATAGCGCAATGCAATTTCGAACTAGATCCATCGCGCGGATCGCATCAATACGTGCCCATGGAGAAACTACACGTTTCTGGTCCTGCTTTGTGAAGAATATAAATTTGATGCCCTACATGTAGTACAAGTATGCATACGTGAACAAGCGAAGTGATATATTCCCGAATGTATGTATACACAAATTAAAAAAAAAAATCACGCTGTATATGCTTACATGCATCTCCTACAACGAATTCCTCGAAATAATAAATCATGAACGTACTTTCACGATATATTTTCATTTTTAACATGGATAGGTTTTCGTGTTCATTCATTAAAGTTGGTCAGTACAGATGTAGGTTGTGCATATATATTGTTCCAATGCATTAAGCGGTATAGTTTCAGAGCTTGTGGAGATTACTTACGGTTTTGCTATCGTAACAGATTGCTATGCATTTATTCCATGCGCAAACATATAAATCTACCTCGACGGAAAGTGCTAGACAGTGTACTCTACTACTTTGAATAAAATCCACAGAAAGTCGGGATTTCATGATTTGATGGAGACTGTGGAGCTATTCAATGAATCAGGTACAATCGAACCACCTACTTGGGGAATGTTTCGGTTTAAAATGCTGGCAAAATATGTACGATACTCAAATAGAATATGCGCTGTTATTTATTTCAGTATACTTAGAAATTATCAGTACCTAGTATTCTCTATCTTCTTTTAAAAGTTGAGGCTTTTGTTACATTATATGGCAGAAGATATAAAATGATTTATATGTTAAATAATTAGATTCCCAACTGAGTACGGGATAAAGAATTAAATAACTGTTGATAATAACTTTTTGTATAGTACTTGAGATATTTCTTCTAAGACGAGTAGATACTTTTAGCCGATAAGGTATCATTGCAATTAGGAAGGCACTAATCATAGAATTGAAGTTAATTAAAACTTGGGATTTGAGATATGTAAAGAAAATATTTTTGGAATAATTTAAATAAAAATGTTGAATATTTTATATTCTATATTCACCTAACAATCTATGCTAATAGACTTTAAAATAGGTAACTATAGTAAGTGTTCAGCCAAATTATATTCATAATACTTACATAATAATATAAATGTTGTCAGAATACACTAGACTAGACATGTAAGACGTAGTATTTCAATATTCTGTCTATAATGCGGTTTATTTTACATAGAAATTATTTTAATCATTTCCTATAATTTAAACATTTTTTTTTAAATTTATCTCCTCACCCATAGAGATTAAGTATTAGATATGCTATGCACGTTCATATCTTCTCTAGCATCTGTATTTGTACCTATATATAACAAGATACCTGCAGATTTCGTTTTCTTTATTATTAACTTTAGTATCCATCACTAATTACATCAAGTATCTACTTAGTTGGTTTGAAAATCGGCATCGTACATATAACTATGTAGGTATATTCAATTTCATACAATTACTCAAAAGCTACTTCAAAACACCTTACTACATGATTTACTCTTTATACTTTTATCACAAAACTTCACTATTCAGTATTGCAGGAACACTTTATTGAATAGTGAAATTTTGTGGTAAGAGTTGATATTAAATTTGATTAAGGAATAAAAGAGCTGCCGTAACAGATATAAGATAAGTAATTCTGACAAAATTGTTTCAAATAAAAAAGAAACGCAGTAACCTCAATTAAATATTTAGTAAAGTGAAGCACAATATATATTTTACTTAAAATATTGTTACTATAAAAAATATATATTTAAAATAACCAAATAAATCGAATTGTTTCAACAAAATGTTTTGTTTTTCTGTGTGTTATTTCTATTTGAGTCAATAAAATTTATTGTTTGAAGTAAATATTCCATTTGATCAATTTTACAAAATGTTATTTGAACTAAGCATACAGTATGTCCCCAGATCGAGTTTAAAAGGAAAAAGAAAATATTTTTGATTTTTCAGAAAATTTCACTGTTGTTGATTTGCCTTGCTTGTTTTCCAACTCTCAAAACACAAATTACTTTTTATTTAACTCAAACGGTTCTCGAGATAATATCATTTCCTTACTAGAAAATATTCAAATTGGGCTTAAGTTTTATTTAATAAATTTAACAAAGGGTAAAATGAAATAAATATATCAAAAAGCTAAAATATTAATTTTCTATGCAAATAATGCTCCTCCTTTTTCTGCACAGATTTCAATGCAAGCTCTAAATTAATTTAAACTGCGGCTTATTTCTAAAATTGATAAGGACTAGACTGCATTTTGTATCCTATTTTTTAATTGCTCTACATCATTGTCTAGTGACTCACTGTTCACAATTTGTTTTAAACGACCACATAAATAAAAGTCCATTATTGTAAGATCAGGATTTCTCGGTGGCCATAAAATGGTACCATCTCTCCCTATCCAGTTATCATGGAACTCTGTAATGAGCCACTAGCGAACATTTCTGTCATAATGAGCAGGGCAACCATCCTGCTGGAAAAAAAATTCCATTCGGTAGTTTAACGGCAATTCGTCCAGTTTATTAGCTGAAAAAAAAATTGCAACATTTCCAAATATGAATTACGATTTAAATTTTGATCAAAAAAATATGGGCCAATAATGCCATAGTACGAAACGGCACACCACACATTAACCTTGTTAAAATATTGTCTTCGACAAGAAATTCTGAAGTTTGAATTCGTCTCACTCCAGTTCCGGCAATGTTGAGATGAAACAACTCCAGCTAGTTGAAAAGGTTGATTCATCGGAGAACATAATTCGTTCATGAAAATATGGATCAACCATAACTCTGTTGCCTATTTCCAAACAAAAACTTAGACGTTTGGCTTCATCACCATTTTCTAATGTTTGCCTAAATTGCGGTTTAATTTAATTGCGGTAAAATTTTGTTCTCCTTGAAGACTCTTTGTAAATGAGATTTACTTATTCCAATTTGTATTGCCCTGCTTCTTAGAGACAACCTTGGAGCTTCTTTTATGGAATGAATGGCAAAAACTGAAGCAGCATCGTCTTCATCGAACAACTTCCTTGACATCTTAATGTTTAAAACCGAGCCTGTTTTAAGGAATTTGGTCACCAAGTCCGAAATTTGAAATGGTAACTTGCAGGTATTTTTGGATGAATTTATCGATAACAACTCGGTAACACTCTTCCCCAGTTCCGTAATATTTAATTAAATAAATTCTTTGTGATATAGTCAACATTAGCAACATAGCATAAATACTATTTAAATTAGCGAAGATTTAATTTGCAGTTATACTAATTTGTCAACAACTGTCAAACTTATTAGATTTGTACACAACTGTCAGTGGTATTTCTAAATGAAATTCGCCTACTACAGTTATTTCTAAAACAAATCCAAATTTTGAAGAAAAATGATATTATCTCGAGAACCGTTTGAATTAAATAAATGTGTTTTGAGGGTTTGAAAACAAGCAAGGCAAATCAACAAGAGTGAAATTTTTGGAGAAATCAAATATAAGAATTTTTTCCCTCTTTTAAAGTCGATCCGGGGACATACTGTATATGTATATCTCATTATTTCAATGAAATAATTAGTTATTTTAAGTAATACATGCATTTGGCCCAATTAAAGTTTTTATTTGAGCAAAATGTTTTATTTGTTTAATTCTATTAAAGATATTGTTAAAGCAAACAAATTTTATTAACAAAATTATTTGCTTCCCCCAACAATATATTTGTTTGCCCATATTTAAACAAAGATTTTAGTCAATACAACTAAAATTTGGTTGGGTGAACCAAATGGGTTTTCCAGTGTAGGTATAACGCGACATTTATTCTAAAGGTTATGTTATCTGCACTAGATTAAAGAAAACAGATGCCTGAAACTTTGTGTATGAATATGCAATCATAATGTAAGTAAGTAGCGAACTCAGGAGTTTGTAATTGTACAAAAAGTATTTTTTGGGGTCGAAAATGTGCTTTTCTGTCTGCAATACTGCCCAACCACATATGACAGCTTTAAAACAACAGAAATCTATTACGTTATGTATTGTGTAAATATTACGTCAACATGCTGGTTGCACTACAGTATCTACTCCTCTATAGCGAATTGCAAATTGCTCATGTAATATTTGCCTGATGCAGTAAGTAAAATTAAAGCAATTAGTGTTCCCTTTGCTTGGAAGTATTCTTAAATGTTATTGTAAACTTACAGTTTAAGTTGTTCATGATTAATAGTAGTGTCTAACAGTCAGCATTCTGCTGTGAAAACGTATAGAATTATTTTTATCTATATGGTGAAAAAACTATAAAAAAGCTAAAGGAGAACGCAAAAATAATGCACTTTAAGGAGAAAACACGAATAATAATTTCTCACAGTAAGTTAAAATGTGTTTATTTCATTTAAATTAGTTGTATATTAATGAACAAAAGCTAAAAGTTTAATGCAGGATGCAGGGTATCCTGAATTATCGCACAGTAATACTAATTAAACAATTTTTTGCTTACAAGGAAAATCACATCAGCAAACGCTGTAACATTTATAACGTAATAGAAGGGATTGAGAGGCAAATATAACTCGACTCTGCTATCTGTGCCGAATCTGACCTACTTTGTAACTTTTTAATAAGTTCCAAAGCTGCGTCTCGTCAATTATTTGATAACTTTGCGCTCTAACAGAGAGAAAAATTTCATTTTGAAAAGCTCGGAAAGTGCGCTCCATATATTTAAAGGAAGAAATATTAGAACTATTCTGCATGTACATTGGTTAAATGGTTCTCTATATCGCCAAGTGAGTAATAGGAATTTTAATTTTAAAGTTGCAATAGGGTCAGTCAAGATGAAAATGGGGTTAAATTGTAAGAATTTATTAAGGTTAGACGGAACCAGTGATGGGATTATATAATCGCTGCAGAATGTGCAACTCGCAAAGGAAAAAGATCAATTAAAACTGATTAAATGAAGCAAGCGTAAGTATTACTGACACAATATCTCAAGCTGTCATAGTCGGATACATCGGAGATCTCATTAAAGTAGTCGCTCATCAATCAAAGGGGTATATAGGGAGCACATTGTATTGATCACAATATAGTGTGGTGTTAAAATAACTACCGGCTAAATCTTAATATAGACGATGCTAAATAAAAATCTATTTAAATTAACAATTCTTCTAGTTTGCAATGGGTAAAAATACCTCATAATTAAAAGCGCTTAGTGATATGTTCCTTCAACTAAGATATGAAAGAACTTCGGCAACTCTCTCTACACTGATTCAATACATGTATATGAATTGAATAATTAGGAAATAATATTAAAATTACATATTCTAAACAAAAGTGTATCAAAGATGAGAATAACGTACTATGTGTGTTAGCATTGCAAAATTCTCTACAACTGCGATTAATAAAACCGTGAAGTTCAAAATTGTGTACTACAACATTCGCTATGTAACGAGGAAAAGAAAGTTTGGGATTAAAGAATACTGTATCCTGATGTAGTATCGAAGATAGTTCAAGGAACAGCAAGAGGGTTAAACTTTTTAGTGGAAATCATAGAAGTACACTTGGAAATACTCAGTGAAAGCTTACACCATGAAACAAAAGCTATTGTATGATTAGGTATTACCTAAGTTGTTGTCTATCACGGAATATGAACACATTCATGGTTATAGCCGGAAGTACAATCTCCATTGTACTTCCGGCAGATTAATAGACACTGTTATAGAATTTCAGCCCTTGCTAGCAGTACGGAAGAGGGCGTCGTAAACTTATATTACATATATGTAATACAAAGTTGATCAACTTTGTAAGCAAAGGATGGGATAGAATCAAAGAACAGATAACCTGTATCAGACTACCCTTGCAAATAAATAGAGCAATAAGTTATACAATTATTTTATGGTTGTAATAAAATTTCAAGGCATAGCGTTGCATATTTTTAAATAAAGCAACATTCATTTTGGATTTACTATAAGGATTTCCTATAACGTCAAGACATTCCACACTAGGACTCATTTTTTTTTTTATAAAAGAAAGTATTAAACTTTAGTTGCGTATTTTTTAAATAACATTCATTTTGAATTTTCTATAAGGACATAATGTCAAAATATTCCATACTAGAACTCATTTTTTTTTTCAAAAAAGAAAGTAAGATATAAAACTCTAATTCATCCAAAAAATAAATGGCAGTTGCGTCTTACAAATTATAAAAGCTTAATAGAAAATAGCGTAACAGAAATATTCTATCAAGACACAGGAAATGCTCATAATTTGGTTGGTAGATCACTCTATACCTTAACACATATTCTTATTATTATTATTTATATAATTTACTAACAAGAGCTTTTAAAATTTTGCTATTTCAACCAAAAATTTATTTATTAAATCTTTGGAACTCACACCTAGTCCTAAGTGTTTTCTTTTTTCCTCGTACATACATTATGTCTTAAACAATTACATAAACATAAATGACATCCAATATCGTGTATCAGTTATGTTGTTTTAATATAAATTTCTACGAAAATGATGTTCTAACTTTTTTTAAAAGAAATTTATTATTACCAAAAATAATTTTTAGTGATAAATTGTGATAAATTATAATGCAACAGTGAGGAAAGAGTACCTATATATGATCCTTGTATACATTAGAGCATGTATGTATGTTTATATGAAGACTGGAAAGTCAATCGAAGGTGAATGTCTATCAGGGCCATATTTGTTAGGCCCTTCGTCAAGTTTCGTAGAGACAACTCCATATACATGCCACTATTGCTCAGTCAAGTTTGTTAGCCTATATAGCTAATCAAAACATTGTGTATATTTTACTTTCATTTTGGTGGAGGTGCTGGAATATTTTATGAAATAACCTTAATTAATTCTAAGGTATTCAAACATTATTTTTAATTAGATGCTTTTCTTCGTTAGCAAGCAAGGTTCTTTTTTAAATACTTTTTGTTTGTATACTATTTGGCCAAGAAACGTGGTATTTGTATTTACACTGTAAAAAATCGTTGGTAACAAAGTTGCCCACAATATTACAGGTAAATTTGCTTCATAAGGTATAATTTCTACCATCTAGTAAATTTCACATGCTGATGTGTTTTTCAAAGATTGTACTGTAAAATTCGTATTTAATATTTATATGAACTCTATATTTACCGAACACTGAAATAATCTTCATATGAATTTTTATAAAGAGAGCAAGCAACTTACCTAGTTTTTTTATAGCACCTAATAGGTCATACTGAATCGCTCAACCAGGGATCAAGAAGGAACACGCTTGCTTGTTTGTGATGTACATGATATCATTGAGCCAATAATAAGTTCGACAAACGAATAGAATTACCTACGCGCACAGATAAATAATCCAATAACCAATCACATTGCGGCGTATGAATTCGTATTTCCATGATATTATAGTTTTGTACCGAAAATTCAAGTTAAAAACAAATTAAATATTAAAAGATCCTCATATTTTTTACAGAAGATTAATATTCACTAGTAAAATTACTTTTAAAGTGCTACTAAATACCCCAAAAAATGTCCAATTTTACACTTTTAAGTAAATTTTGAGAGTAAATACAAAATTGTACATGTTTTTTTTCCTGTATTTTCCTTTTGAATTTTTGTTACATCTTAAACTTACATGCAAAAGCTATAAATTTTACGGAAATTTCTTTTTCCTTGTTAAATGTCCTAGAAAAAAACATGTAAAACAAAATTTACATGATTTATTGTGGTAAATTCACAACGTTATTACATGTAATATTCCTGATTTACCATGGCAAAATTACTGTAATTTTTTACAGTGTATAAACATTTAAAAAAATTTCAAACTTTCGTCTTTCCAATAGATCGTGATGTCCATAAGACCACCCACTTGAACATGTAAAATTTTATATTCAATGTTTATTTACTTCCCGCCCATTAGTTCTACGTTTAACCCCATCTGCTATCTCCTTAGCCTTACTGCCTACCATCGCTACTGCATAGTATTAATATTGATGTAAATATTGACAATATCATTGGTCGTCTATTTATGTTATGTATGACCTTATCAGCGACGAAGCAGGTACAACAGTTCTAATGGGGTTCAGTGTACCCAACACAACACATAATTTACCCTATCACATGCTCTGCTAAAATCTAGCAACAGAAGAACAGTAACTCTTGCCACGATCAGTAGCTCGTAAAACATCAACGCCAATGTTTGACTGATAAAGAGTCGTAATTATTGTTCAAATCGACATCTTTGAAAAAGCTGGCGATATGCTGATCGGTCCTTAAATCCATGTTCATTGGACGATTTGGGGGGTTTATCTGATAAGCGCAGATTTGCACAAAGTGGGGTCCGTTGATACAAAAGTTACAATACGTACCACATAATTAATAAGTAAGGGGACCCAGATCTTTAACATCTTCAAGTTCAGGTTATTTGCTGAAACTGCTCTGTAAAGTGCATACCCTAAGGTTGTAAGTCGTTGATAAGCTGTTCTTTTTAAAGACTAACTTATCAAAAAACAAAGGTAGTACTAATCATGCTTATACCAAGCAAATTGTGAGTTTAAAAAGAAAACTAAAGCAAATTTGATATAAGACTTATTTCCAGTTTAGGCTCTGCAAAGGATTTCTCATTCAACCGTTGCTCTTTTTCTTCTAACCGAGCGTGCCAATGCTGAGCATAAAAATATGGATACGCTGTCTGTATATTGCATTTAAATTCAGCAATTCGAGATTGGGGCTCTGTATATAAAGTTTATTTTGGTAAACAAAGCAACCGCTAATTAAAGAGACTCAATTCAATTCCAAGGATCGGGGCATGATATGTTGTTCTAATTTTACTTGCTAATTTAAACCACTTCCATTATAAATGAATACTTCGAGAGTTAATTAATTTACACCCACTTAATTGCCACATTTCCATCGAATATTGGCGGTTTAAATCTCACCAAGGGGGCGAAATAAAGTATATAAATTTCCACGACAGTCGGAAACAACAATGAACTTGTTTCGTCTCCCTCATACAAGAAATACGAGCGCAAGTACAGTTTTTTTTATCTCCTTTACACTTGCAGACAGAAAGGGAAGACCGCAAAGGAGGTAGCTTTCAAGACCAATACTTGGCGAAACAGACTACAGAAGTAGTTGTCGATAAACTATAACTTTCCTCTTGCGAGTGTCAAAATACATCGTTGTTTTGTTTTTTACTTCGTAGATAAACACATTCCTACAACCTAACAAAGCATGAAAGCCAATTAAATATCTAATTTTAACGTTCGTGAGGAAGAGGCACTGCCTCTCCTTTCGTAGGGCCTCTTTAATGACTTGGATGAAAGTGGGATGCTCTAAGAAATTTGAAAATAACTTCTATTGACGTTCCATTAAACGTAAGTGGTTTGTTTCTGACACGGACTCCTTTGTCCTGAATTTTGATAAAAAAATTAAAAAGGCAAACGATTATGAAAGTGGTCGCGACCTACATAATCTTAGAATGAGTTTTCTAATTGCCTTGTAAATATTATACCTTATATATTCAATACTGTGATCTAAGAAGCTTATTGCATCCTAAAATGCAAGATGTATATTATATTAGAGTCGGGTTTTTCAACAAATTTTGCAAAAAATGACTATACTATTAATATTCTCCTTTTATTGTGTTATATGTTGACGAATGCGTAAAATAACTCAACATTTAGTTTCATATTTTAGAGTGAAATCAATTAAAAAAAATAATAAAACAGTAAAAAAACTGACGATTTTGCGTACGTCCAGTGTTCAATATGTCAGGTACGATTTTATGGTTCATGTTCATGGTTCATTTAAGATAGATTTAGTACACTGAACTAAAAATGGGTCCTGAAACAATGAAAGAAATCATTGTTTAACTGAAATAATAGATTAAATTTTGTGCAAACAACGACTTCATCAAATCGATGAAAAGGATTTTACTAAATGACGGCGAAATTTATGCAGTACAAAATCATTCATTGTATTAATGAAATCAATATCATTGAAAATGAAATGGTAATTTGATTGGCTCAATGAAATATGTTCCTGTTGTAAAGAATACCAGTTTAAAAAAAAAATTCTTGGGAAAAATCACTCCTAATTACATTATGTTACAGTTGTTAGCAGAAATACATTAATTTGTTATTTTCTCACTGTAAAAAACTTGCAATCTTTGAATACCAGTTTTGTTTCAACAACTTTATTTACTTTACTGACTGACTGCGCAATTTTACGTATGAACTCCAATTGAGATTGAAGAAAGACATAAATACAATGAATATTATTTGTTGATGCTATGCTAATCACAGGTGGTTGACTGAATTAATTGATTAATTGATTTCTTGGAAATATTGGCTCAATGAAAAGAATCTAATTACCTGTGACAACTTTATTTGTCTTTTTTAATTGCTTAATACTGCTGGATGATTCTAATTACCAAAATACATTTTTTTTAAATTTATATATATCAGATAAATAACAATGCCGTTTTAATACTGCTGGATGATTCTAATTACCAAAATACATTTTTTTTTTAAATTTATATATATGAGATTTACAACAACAACGGCATTGTTATTTCGCCAATAAACACATTAAAATTAAGCACTTAAAATACATTGCTATTACTGCTTTTGGGCATGTGCATCCGTACTGACTTCCTCTATGTAGGCAACCCCCTTCTCGTTTTCAAAGTGGATGGTTTAAGGAGGCGGTTTATCTTTTTATGTTAGAGTTTTGTTTTTGTTTATTATTATTTTGACATAGAAGCGTGATTGTATTAAAAAGTAACTTAATATTATTTGTAAAACCAGTGTGATGAAGCGTATTTATTTAAACAAGAAAAAGTTATAAGAATGCTTAAAGTTTCTTTCCTCCTTCCCTTGGTTTTATATCGATAATCACCAGGACTAATGTTTTATTAAAGAAATATCTCAGGGCCTGCTTGACTGTTATCCAAATTTAAATTATAAAGAAATATTCGTGAACAATGTGGACGTTATAAAGCAATTCCATAAAATGCACGAATGAATAGAAGTAAGAATAGCGGAAAAGCAACATTATATAGTAATGATTTCCATTATCTTGGCATTTTATAAAAGAAAAAATATATTTTCTTATTTGTTTCAAATAAAATCTCATATATTCAGATTGTAGAAAATGGAAAGCGGTATTTTAAAACGGGGTTATTCTCGTTTTATATCATCCCTCTTAACGAAATAAAAACGCTCTGCGAGTTGATAAAAAGGTTAATATAACGCAATAATGTACCTCAAAAGCAGGAAGGATAGATATCCTCAGAAAATATTCGCGAAGGAACCAACCATCGAAATCTTAATATAATACGTTAACGAGACGAATCCCCAAAAAGTAGGGCGCTCAGGAAAAAGAAGCGAATGCTTTGGCGTTCCCCTTCCTCACACAAAAAACCCACCTACTCGAACTTGATCACCAAATTTCTACATCCTCTGACCTCAAAGCGAAGCCGCAAATGGATGCCCTCGGATTGAGGGTCACATAAAAACCGCCTTTCGTTTGGAAGTTCTGAAATCAGACAAATCTCGGCTAAGATAAGAGCTCTTCTGTACATATTACTCGGATTTTCGCTCTAGGTATTCTCGGTTACATGCTTTATTTAGGAATGTTTGCCTTCGGAGTACTGCTCGAATAAATTGGAGCCTGTCAGCTTCAAGTTGACCCGTGTATTATCTCGTTTCCTTAAGTAAATATCTTTATTGGACACATGTTTCGTTAATGATGAGTGGACGCAGTGGCGACAGGAAATGACACTGATGTAAACGGTAAATATCAAAGGCCGCACTTGGTGGGAATGTAGTGGAAAATTCCTTTAAAAATTACTTCCGTTTCTGTGTCATCCTCCCTATTACGCGTTTCAAGAAAATGCCTAGATAGATAATCAGATAAATTCATATATTTTCCTGAAACACATTCCAAATGAATTCCGTAATTCAACAATTTCAACCCCATTCTTTGTAGTTTTCCTGATGGAATTTCATGTATTTCTTTTGACATGATAGCAACTAATGGTTTGTGATCAGTTTACATTTTGAACTATCGTGAATAAATATCATTGTGAAACTTTTTACATGCAAAAGTTAATCCTAAAAACTCTTTCTCACCATAGCATAATGAGTTCCTGCTTCTAAAAGTGCTCGTGAAGCGAACGCAATCGATTTATTATCTTGCATTAGACAACAACTTAAACCATTATGACTACTATCGCTTTCTATTATATACAATTTCTTTGTTGGGATCAAAAGCTTGCAAAATTGCGCATTTTTAATAGAATCTTTAATATTGTTAACTACTTTAGCGTGACTGTCAGTCCAAACTAAAACTGCATCCTTCTTTAACAAAGCCCTTAAAGGAGCTGTGCTGCCAAATTATTTATAATACTTTTCATTTAATTAATTACACCCAGTAATTTTATTAACTCCTTTTTATTTTTGCTATTATCAATTTTTTCTAAAGCTTGCAACTGCTTCGTTTGCTCCCTGGCTAGCTCCCAAGCTCTACATCGATCAACCGCTTTTTGTAGATCCAAATCATCAACTTGTAGTAGCTTCTCTTGGATTGCTTTATCGGCTACGCCCAACACAATACAGTCTTTTAGGGAAGGGTCAACCCTCCCAAAGGTTAGATATCGGTTTTTCGTAGCTGAGGACAGTGACAAATACTCTCAGCTGTATTCTTGTATTCTAAACACGTTTGGTATTTAGTCTCCTTAGAGAATTCGATTCTATGTTAGTATTATGTGAATTTACAGTGACTTATAGAAACCTTGACACTTTTACTGTCAAATTCAAGCAGTTCCTTGGTTCTGACATAATAAGGCGATAATTCTTTGGCATGGAACCAAACTTGAACAATTGTTCTAGTGTTGGAGCAATTTCTGATTTACCAAGAACTTGATTTACTGTTTAGCTACCGTAGGCGCTATGCCAATGGCAGGTTCTGGTCCCAGAAATTGCTACGCAGCACCCAGGAAACAGACAGCAAGGCTGTTTGTTTCCTCATTGCCGAAACTGTTCTAGCACAAAACCACATTCTAGGACATATCTGGGCAGCAACCGGCCCGCTGTAAGATTTGATCCGGCTCACGAGACATTTTGAAAAACCCAATTAAAAAAAATATTACACTACTTACTCATACTCACTCCAAATGAGGAAGATCGAGTGATATGGGGTTTGTCGCTTGCTCCTGCGGAATCAAGTGAGCGAGCAAGCAGAGTGGCGGCGATTATGAAAGAGTGAGGCGGCAAACATCAAAGCCTTTGATGTTTGCCGCCTCACTGGCGGCGCAACAAAAGATTATAGCTTCTCAAATGTTCTACACTAGACGATTCTAGATCATTCCTTCATTTTGCCTATATAAGCTGGTAGATGGCCCGAACTTTAGTTCAGTTCTATTTGAGCTACCGAGGTGATAACTTCGACAAGCGATATCTTAGCGGACTGCTAGTGCTGTCAATTTGTTTTTGTGACTTTGTATGCATCTTGAGTGCTTACTAATTATATTTTGTTGTTAAGGTTATCGAACGAAAAGCAAACGAAAATGATGTCTGGTGGAAAGAAACGAAAAGTAGATGCAGAGGGTCGCCAGTTTCAAGAAAAATGGACTGAAGAATTCTTTTTTATCTTGCACAATGGTAAGCCTATTTGTTTGCTGTGTAATGAATCCCTTTCAGTGATGAAAGAATTCAATATAAAGAGGCATTACTCAACTAAGCATCCTATGCTGCACTCACTGATAGGACAAATAAAAAAAGACAAAATCCAGAAGCTTACCGCAAATTTGCAAAAACAGCAGCAGATGTCTCATAAAGAAAGAACACAACTTCATAATGTTGTGAAAGCTAGTTTTATAGTTAGTTCAAAATTGGCAAAGTCATTGAAACCATTTGCCGAAGGAGAATTCATCAAGGAGTGTATGTTAGAAGTTTGCAGTGTTTTGTGTCTTGAAAAGAAAAGTGAATTTGAAAAAATTAGTTTGACAAGACGAGCTGTTGCCCGACGTATAGAAATGATGGCTAATGATATAAAAACAACTTTGACTGACCGTATGGCTGGTTTTGGATAATTTTCCATAGCATTAGACGAGAGCACCGATTTATCTGACACAGCTCAACTGGCTATATTTATTCGAGGTGTTGATAAAGAGTTCACTGTTACTCAGGAATTGCTTGCTTTACAGCCTCTAAAAGGAACCACTACAGGAGAGGACATTTTTAATGAAGTTGAAAAGGTATTCACAAGTTTTGGTTTGCCATGGTCAAAATTAATTGGTGTATGCACAGGTGGTGCACCTTCTATGGTCGGCTTACGTAAAGGTTTCATCGGAATTTTGTATGAAAAAGCAACTGAATTAAATGTGCAAAAAGATGATTTGATAGTCCTTCATTGCATTATCCACCAACAGAACTTGTGTTCTAAGTCCATTCGACTCGAGAATGTTTGAATGTGGTAGTAAAAACCATCAATTTGATTCGATCCCGAAGGCTTAACCATCGTCAGTTCAAAGCGTTTTGATGAAATATCAGCCGAATGTGACGACGTAACATATTATTGTGAGGTCAGATAGTTAAGCAAAGGAAAAGTGCTGAAACGGTTTTACGAGCTTAGAAATGAGATAGCAGATTTTATGCAAATAAAAGATAAACCACTATCTGAATTGAGTGACTCAAAATGGATAGGACTTAGCATTTCTGGTCGACCTTACAGGCCATTGGAATGATTTAAATTTGAAACTTCAAAAAGAAGGACAGTTAGTAAATGATTTGTACAGGCGTTTAAAAGCGTTTCAAAACAAAATCGGCTTGTGGGAGGAACACTTGCTGTCTGGTAACAGTTACCATTTCACCACGCTCTCTGCGTATGAAAATACTGCTAATGCTCAATATGCTGAAGAACTCAAGTTACTATCGGAGCAATTTTCGAACAGATTTAGCGATTTTAAAAACATGGAAGATAGTTTCAATTTATTAGCTATTCCAACAAAAAGTAATGTACAAAATGCTCCAATATACTTGCAAATGGAGTTGATCGAGCTTCAAGAAAACTCACTCCTAAAATCTAAATTTGAAGACGTGGAGTTGTGCGATTTCTACAAAAAATACTTCGAAGAAGAGCATTTTCCGAATCTTAGAAAATTCGCAAGAAGATTGATTTGTGCGTTTGGCAATACTTATAAATGCGAACAGTTCATTTCAATGATGAAAGTTAATAAATCAAAACATCGTACAAGGGCTGACTGCCGATAATTTGGAAAATTCTTTACGTCTTTATATCAGTGGAATTCATCCAAACATCGGTGGATTAGTTTCCCAAATTCAAGCTCAAGGGTCTCATTGATTTCGTTGTCGCTATTTAACTTTCGTAGTTTGTAATAATTCCTAATTTCACGATTTAATTATAATGTTGTACCTATTTTTTTCATTTCAACACTACTTTAAAATGCACTACTTTCGGGTATTATAACGAGGCACGACCAAAGCCGCCTGAGATAAAAAGGATGGATAATCCACAATTGCATTCATTAAGTTAATTAAGAATTTGGGACTAAATTCAACTCGACGTTGGGATAAGGAAGTGAAACCGTGTTTAACTAAAAGATCATCGTAATTGGCACCACGAGGTGGATAAATGTGATCAACTTTGAAAGACAAAAACTTCAGGAACCTCTTCTGCACTCTCTCCAACATTTGTCGCTGATAGACGTAATATGGATAACAAAGCAGCGAGTCATACTCTAGTTTAGAACGGACTAGAGTAAAAATGAGTAGTTTTATAGCTTTAACGTTGTTAAAAATCGACAAGATCGGATCACAAATCGCAACAATTTAGAAGCAGAAGAGAAGAGGTTGGTGATATGTAAGCTAAATGACAAGTAATTTATCAAAAAGTACACCGAGGTCCGAAAAGTGAGTTACTCTAGAAATTTCAACACTATGCACAGAGTAATTAATCGAGATTGGGTTGGCACTCTTAGAAAAAGAGAGTATGGCACACTTAGTGATGTTCAAATGGAGTCCATTGCTCATGCACCACTCACTTAGAGTAGGTAAATTTTTCTGTAGGTGAAAACAGTCAGCATCTGAATTAATGGCACTAAAAGTCTTAATATCGTCAGCATATGCTAATACTTTACAGTCTAACAGATGAAGCAAGTCATTGATATAAATATTAAAGAACAATGGAACATAGTAACATTCAATGCTGTTAGTTAGGCGATTAAATCGCTCATACCAGACAAAATGCCAGGTGAAGACGATATATTTCTTGAACTCTTACAAAAGGTACGATAGTAGTCCTTCATTTAGTGAAACTATTCAGAGTTAGTCTTGTTTGGAATTATATACCAACAAGATAGACGGGAAACAACAGTAGTGTATTTTCTCCCTAATGCTGTGGTCACTACTGGTGGACGACCTGTTAGCTACTATTGATGGAGACAGATACCACCACTTGATACCATCCATTAGTCGAGGTATAAAACTTTTGCAGACAATGTAAGATATCTAGGAATCCAATTTGATGCTGTATTATCCTGGAAACCGCGCAAGACAAGGCTTTACCGAAGTATATGTGGGAAATCTTTGAGGTCATCTCCAAAGCTAGTCCATTGGTTCTATGCAATGGTGGTATGTTTAATCATAACCTAAGGACTAATAACTTACTGGCAAGAGGCACAATAAACCAGTGCCATTGCAAAACCTAAATCCATCTAAAGGATTGCAAGTATGACAGTCACGGGGAACAGTATCTTTCTTTTCGTCATTGACATTAGAAACTGTTCTGCACCTACCGTCCTTGCACATTGTTGTGGAAAGAAGGCTAAAAACTAACAGCATTTCGCCTATGGTAAATAGCGAATCAATCGCTACGTACTCATGTTTGTATGGCCAACAAGCTGTTGGAATCTATTACTCCCGACGGCAAACTAGGAATGTCTTCAAATATGAAGCATATTTGACTTTATTCATTTTTATTATGCTAATAGATTGTTGTGATTAAAACGTAACTTAATTAACTAGCAAGGTGCCTTTTTATATATTTGCGCAGAAAGGAGCTGTACCACGTCAGAATGGAAACTCATTGAGTTCGAGTGAAAGCCATGGCCACACATTGCACCCTGGGAGATGGGTCAAAAATTGAAACAAGTACACTTTGTGTGTTGTGTTAACAGTGTTCCATTCTGTACCTTTCACCTTTGAGTAAATCTGGAAGTTTAAGGGCTATTTCTAGAAAAAGATTCAAGTATTAACATAACTCAAACGAGACTAATTAAATTTCGTTTTCTACGAATAAATATCAATTACACCAGCGCGGAGGCAGGCATAATATAGAACATTAAAAGCACAAACATAATAAAAGAAAAGAAATCTTGGAAATAAATTCATATTACTACGAAGAGTACAGTAAATATTACACGATTCAGGAACCAACTAATTGCAAACAGCAGTAATTTATGGAGAACTGGAAAATCTTTTTTATGTGAATTCTGCAGGCGCGATATACAATAGGTTAATTTTGTAGCATGTATATTGAGTGCTCCTCTTCATTTAATGTTTCCCTAGAAAGCGAATTGCTGAAACAATGTACCGGTACAACAGCATGCTTTGAAATAAATCATTTGATGCTCAGCAGTTGAATTAAGTTTGGCATGGTAATACAAATTTTGGAGGGACGCATTTAAATTTGCAAATTATCCCTGCCTAGGCCTAAATTTACATGTATTAGGATTAGGGAAAGCAATTAAAATACAGTTTGTATAATTTGGCTCTCAGACTACTTACAACAGTTAATTTAGTTATGCTGATGAAATAGTTTGCCCGGTAAATGACTTTATTTAATTTATAAGCAAGTAGCAACTAATCTGGTTTATTATTTAATCGCATAAATTAATTTTCTGTGAAATTATATAACCAGAGGACAGAGTTTAGTGGGGTACATACTCTTTAACGTAGAATAAAGACATCAAAACGTGCAATGGGAACGCCACAATGATATGATAGAAGCAAAAAAGTACTGTTTATTTGCATTTCCTATTTATTTATTTGTTTGTACTTACGGTTTGTAAATATTCTTTTAAACCTAAAGCATCATTTATTAAATATTCTGGGATAATATAGGAAAACTTAGATATTGAATATTTATCAATTACTTGCGTTTGGGCTATTTCCATCGTTTGCAGGATTTTGATGATTCGACGTTTCTTCCCAAACTCATTATTATAATTAATTTGATTGAAATTAATTTTCAATTATTATTCTGTCTCTGGGATCTTGGTTGCAGGTCTTCTGTTTAAGCTATTCCTAATCATTGGTAATCTTTGATTTCCAGGCTTGGTGTGCTTATGAGATTTGGTGTTATGGCCATGTATACTGCTTCTTTCAATTTCCTTTTTGGAAATTGTCCTCTCTTGCCAGGGTTGTTGCTTCGCCCTATAAAATTCTGTGATCTTCTTCCTAAGCATGCTGAGCCAAACGAGACTTATCCGTTTAATGTGGAAGGACGTACATCGGAGAAACAAGTAGAGCCATGTAAGTCACAATCGAAGAACACCAAAAATTAGTTTGACTGGGAGAAACGGATAAGGCATGTTTGGAAAGAAGATCACAGAATTAAATGGGACGAAGCAACAATCCTGGCAAAAGAGGACAACTTCACAAAAAGGAAACTGAAAAAAGCAGCATAAATCAAAGATGTCTGGTTACCAAAGATTAGGGATAGCTTAAGCAGAAAACCGGCAACCACGATCCCGGACACAGAATAAAGAGTTTGGCTAGAAAATAATGAGTTTGCCAAGAAACAGTCCTATTCGGGGGCTATCCTGATGACGGCAGTAGACTAACTGCCAAAACGTCGGATCATTAAAATTCTGCAAACGATGGAAATAGCCCAAACAACAACGCAAATATTCATAAATCGTCAACAATCTCTCGTCATGATTTATCAATTATTTCCATTGTTGAAGTAATGGCAAATTTTTTTTAGGAAGTCTGGTGTAACATCCAAATAAAACACGTAGTAATAATTTACATTCTTATATCTTCGCATTTGTTGTATCTACGGTAACAAGGTTTGATCTTATTGCCACGGAAAGTTCCACTACATAGAAATAAGTTAGATTTAAGAAAAAGGTGTGTTCAGAGATTACAATCAGATTACCGGAACCTCGTCAGCACTTTTCGAGTACCGCGCTCGTGAGGGGATTGGCGACGAGGTATTGGCAATTCAGGTTGTGCTCTCCGAAGAGTGAGTTATAAATAAAGTGGAATAAATTGATATAAAGTGTTTGAATATCAACCGCATCCCCAGGGTAAGTACATTTTAATACTCCCTATTTATAAGTAAAATAAGAGAAGCGAATAGCTCACACCCCCAACCGTTGAGCAAAGGGGCGCGACATTTAGGGAAAGTCACGACATTATTGTTGCGTCGTCTTAGGTACTTGTGAAAGACAAATTTCGATCCAAAATCGCTATATTTCGGTGCAAAACGTCAATTCACAAGTTTGTTAAATAAAATTTACACCTGAAGATTTTAATTTTGGACCGAAACGTCGTGTTTATTAAAGATATTTAAAAAATATATACATACGAATAAATTCATTTGTTTTACTTTCACACACTATATAATTAATCCCTTGGACTTTTATTAAATTTATTTAACAATTTTATAACTAATAAACAGCTATTTTAGGTTTCTAACCCGGGCATCTAATTGTTTATTATACTTGTCTCCTAAATTAAAATTAAACGTTTATTCAACGTATAGGCTACTGCTTTAGTAGAATATGCAAATACTGAAATCTGAAATAAACATCTGCTTTTATGTACCATATCCTGTAAGCATTGTAGCATGAAAATTTTATGACAATTTTATCACAACTGCGGGTAAAGTAAAAGACTTTTTTTAGGCCGATACTGTTTGATATTTGTTGGCGCTCGTGTTTCCGCTTATCGTTTTTCCTTTTTGCCATTTTCGTCAGCGCTGACGTGTTTTGATGTTCCTTTTCTGCCCTTACGTTTTTCATATGTCGATAAATTCTACTTTACGAGATCTTCGGCGCTAAACCTCTTCATATAAATTCTTTCCGACGTACTGCACAACGAGCCTACGAAATATTTATTTTCCGAAATGTAAAGAAAACAACAATACAGCACCTGGTGTCGTGTATTGTGTTTGTACAGTTTGTCGGGAGCTTGCTCTAAATATTTACGATTCTGATCTGCATTTATCCATGTTAGAGGAGAATTTTAAATATATTTATGATGTAAAAGTGCACGCAGTTTTATATTTTTTCGAATATAGTATCCATGACGAAATTCTCTTTGGTTTACAAATCTTCGATTGGATTAACCTACAATATATATCAGCGTCAAGATGAGTGAATGGAAGCATAGATAGATAGATAGATAGATTTATTTCCTCATTGTATACATCAGTATATGAGAACGTCAGTATATAATATAATATGTAAATACATAATAATGTAAAATTAATTAAAGTAATATAAACGGACACATACATATACATTCAAAACATACCAAATTTAAACTAAAACAAAGTTGCAAATATCGGAAGGGTGCTGTACGAGGCGTAACAGATATAAGAATAGAGCTGACCATCAAACGCCCTCGATCGCAGCTCGAAATTCTTGGACAGAGTATACGCAGTGCTCCAATAAAAAGCACTTTAAGTTTTTCTTAAAAATTTTCGCGTTCGGACAGTCTCTGAAGCGAGGAGGAATACTATTAAAGAGTTCTGACACCGACCGACAGCGGCGCTCTACCAGTCGCTATACACCGGCTAAACGGAGCTCTGAAATCGTCGCGACCCCGCGTGTTATGGTAATGAATGTCCCCGCCCCTCATACACAAATGTTGATTATTATATACATATAATAGTAATTCAAGTATGTAAATACTAGGAAGAGGCAAAATTCCGTATCTAATAAAAAAAGGTCTACAAGAGTCGGTACTTCTAATGCCCGCCAGACAACGTATGACACGCTTTTGCGCCACAAATACACTGTGCGTGCTTCCACAAGCGCCCCAGAAGACGATGCCATACGATAACCTAGAGTGAATCTGGGCATGGTAATATTGTATTAGAAAATTATGTGGTAAGAAAGATTTTAATTTCCGAACTTGGAAGCATGAAACATTAATTTTTTAATTAAGTCAATACAGTGTTCGTTCCAGCTAAGCCTGGCATCAATAGTTAAACCCAGAAATTTAGTAGATGTTTTACATTCTAGTTGTACATTATTCACCCCTACTTGGAGATCCGATGCTAGTGAGCTACAATTAGATAAGTTAAAAGCCATGTAATGCGTTTTCTTTAGGTTCATATGTAATTTATTGCCGGAAAACCACCGACTTAGCTCCTCTAATAGGACGTTGGCTCTCTCTTGCATGACTCTATAGCTCGAACCCGATACTATTCCGGTTGTATCGTCCGCGTAAATATGTATAGAGCTGTTAATGAAATCAACTATGTCATTTATGAATATAATAAAGAGAATGGGTCCCAAAATTGAGCCCTGTGGGACGCCTAGATTTACGGGTAGTAATGGAGAAGAGAAATTGTGAAACATACCGTTAGCAGATACATACCTAATATTTACATATTGCACTCGATCTGAAAGGAAGGACTCAAACCAACTAGCCGCTACCCCACGAATACCATAACTTGCAAGCTTATCCAACAACATGCGGTGATCAACACAATCAAATGCGCGTGTTAGGTCGCAGAAAATACCTATAGGATGCTCTTTTTTATCAAGGGCACTAACAACGTCGGAAATAAATGAGCTCACCGCAGACATCGTGGAAAGCCCTTGTCTGAAACCGTGCTGGCTGTCCGTTAATACGTTGTTCTTAAACAAATGGTTTTCTAAACGGGTTAGCATGGCATATTCAAATATTTAGAAAAGCAGAGTTCAAAGAAATGGGACGGTAGTTGGCCACTTCCAATTGCGAATTTTTTTTATGTATAGGAGTACAGCTGATATTTTTAAAAGTTTGGAAAAACACCATTAACAAATGACATATTGATAGTTCAGTGAGAGGTTTAACAACAGAATGTGAATTCGTTTTAAAAGACTACTCGGTCATTATCTGGACCAGAGTATTTTTATTATTTAACTTAGCTATAATATGAAAAAGTTCATCCTCGGTGCAAGCGCAATATACATAGAATCAAAATTACAATTAAATTGGCGCCGCCACGCAACATACTTCTGGGGCGAGCTGGCATTCCAGTTACTATTCGGAGCGTTCCCTTGTAAAATATTCGTTGAAGTGTTTAGCAATAAAGGAGGGATCCTCCTCGTGGAATCGCAATCTTTAAAGTTATATTTTTATTGGCTTTATTGACGTTTTTGGTTGAGTTAATAATAGACCATGCTGCTCGGGTGGGATTGTCCGAGCCCAGAATTTTATTTGTATAGTATTCGGTCTTTGTTCTTTTAAGTAATGATGTATGTTTCTTTTTTGCCTCTTTATAAGCGAAATTTAGAACAGGATATTGAATCTGCAAATAAAATAGATCACGGAGCCTATGGCTAGACTGAATAACTTCATTATTTATCCATTTCTTTTTAACCCCACTCTCCACCGCGCATGTTACCTGTTTTACGGAAAAAAAATATTGAAGTGGTGCAAAAACGTGTCATGGAAAAACTCGAAAGCGCCGTTGAAATCCCTACAATTAGAGAATATCGGCCATTGTATATTGTGCAAAACGCGAGAAAATCCTTGAACAGATTGCTCGTCATTGAAGGAACGAACATATTTTTTAGGCAAAGCGCCGCCGCCGCAGGAACCAGAGCCGGACGCCAGGTCCGCTTTCACAAATACGTAACGGTGATCAGACATGGCACACGGAACCACGTCCGCACGTACATCCGAAAAATTCACGAAAACGGTGTCTAATACCGCAGCATTGCGCGTGGGCTGTTCAACCATGTTATACATATTAAACGTAGCGAAAATATCTATCAACTGCCTAGATTTGCTGTCCGCGGATTCAAGATGAACATTAAGATCTCCAGTCAGCATTATTATAGAGTTATCCGAAAAAATAAAATTTAAGAGATCTTGCAAGATATCTAAAAATGCGTAGAAGTCACCATTTGGGGATCTGTAGCAAGTGATCAATGTAGCGCTCAAATTATTGTCAATAGGCCATCTAACGCCACAAACTTCAAAATCCACCTCGCGACAGAAACCATCCAAGTCCAAAACAGCGAAATCAACTCCAACCCTCGCCCATACAGCAACCCCCCCGTGTACATGATTTTTTCTATGAAATTGCGCAGCTAATACATAATCGTTAATATAAAAGGAATCAAAATTTATATGAGTTTGTCCATACTTCAGTCAAACATAAAAATTTAATATTAGATTTAAAAATTTCAGATTCTAGTTGGGTGACCTTAGCATTAGTTAGACCTTGTATATTTAATAAAAGAATATTTGCCTTATTTATAATGTCGGTGTTCTTAAATTTAAATCTACATTTAAGCCTGATACACTAGAACATACTTTACCGTCTTCACCAGTCTTCATAATACACACATTTCGGATTCGTTTGTGGAGGTCCCCGCAACATTCACACTACACAGCGAACCGCCGCCTACCGGAACATCATCGCCTACTTCGGAGTTCTGTCGGAGATCACAATCCTCCATCCCTGCTATTGGTATTATCTCTACAATATTCCCGTTATGTATGTAACCATTATATTTTTGTTTTTTGTGTCACTGTTATAAGTCAGTTCATGTTGTATGATATTCGTCACACTTTGCATAAGTTTTGTTTTCCCGCGTTCCGTCAGATGTAATCCATGTGAGGTAAAGTCCCTCCGACCAACAATGGTGTTTGTGTCAATATAAGTGAATCCGTGCTGTCCAAGAAATGTGTTGTATACGTTACAGTTTATGTTGTATATAAATCGGTTCAAGACAGGTCGTCCACTCCAAAAGGGGGTGCCCAATAAAATTACATTCGTTCTTCTTAACGTCGCCGCCACCCTGCCGAGAAAAGCATGGTCTAGGGAAAATCCGCCAATTGCATTATTTACGCCAGCAAGAATCACTATAGTATCCTTTTTGTCGAAGGTTTCTGTTAATTTACTTATATTTTCCAAAACATTCTCTATTGTAGCAGACGGTTTCACAATGCACGTTGTCTCGTAATGTCGTGGTAAAGATTCTCGTAATAATTTACCGCAGCCCCGTCCCTGACTATCTGCCAGTAACAACACCTTATTTTTCGGTTGTATTACATTTTTGTTTATCTTCTGCGCGGTCTGCGGGCTAATATTGTGTTTTATCTCGGGGTTTTTTTTGCTACCGTTGTCAGTTTTTATTCTTTTTTCCAGCTTTCTCTTTTTAAATTTAGTCAAACTAACACGAAGGAATTTTATTTGTTTCTCTAACGTGTTAACTTTGTTCAAAAGCGTTAAGTATTTTTTGTTATTTCTAACACCTAATTTAAGTTTTGGGGAGTTGATTATCGTTTTAACGCTTTCTTGCGAATCATTTAAAATATTATCGCCATTGTTTTGTACTATGTTCTTGAGTAATCTTTCAACAAGCTCCGATTTATTGCCGGTATTTAATAGTCCTCTTTTTCGCAGCTCTTCTTTCAGTTCTGTGACCTTCAATTTTTTCGCCTCGAGTTCCAACATATCGTTAAGGTGTAAAATGCGTTTGGAAAAACAAACTTGTAATAACTTCTGAACGATAAGTTCAATATGAATTGAAGGAGAATAATTTAATTTAAAAAGGGATAGAGATGTTGGGATCCTTAGATTACATTATCATACTCCTGCAAGAAATCAGTAATCAACGTTTTAAACAAATCCGAAATCTTGGTGATTTGAAATTGCAATATATTTCTATAGTAAGATCCACAAAGTCACTCAAAAGGGTTGGGCAAATGGTACCCACCAGTCTATAAGAGCAGACTCGTTGAAAGATATCTTCCGATTTACAATATAAAAGGATATTTAAGGACAAAACCTTCGCAGAAGGTATGTTCATTCTTATTATTATATAATAGCTAGTTACTTATCGCAGAAACCCTGAGGTCGTTTGGTCTATACATATTTGTCACCCTCGTAACCCTTTTAACAGATATATTATGGTCCATTTTGTTTTGAAAAGCGTTCTCTGATCAATTAGACGTACCATTCTTGAGAACGTCTCCTTTATGTGTATTTAAAGAATTATGACACTGCATGCTGGAAGAATTGACCTTTGCTTAAACAAGCACAGCATTTTAACTGATTCCTAACATGGTATCAGAAAAGACAAATCTATAGCAATAGCTTTAGTGAATTTTATGGTAGCGTTCTGAATGGAATTGAGAAGAGTTGAAAAAGTTTGTTGAGAAGTATTGAAGTAAAAGGCATATTGTTGAAACCTTACAGTTTTATCCACTACCAGTGACGATGGGCGTTCCTCAGGGATCCCGTACTGGGACCTGTGCTGTTTAGTTTGTATGTTAATGATATAGTTCTTATCCGATGTATATGTAACCATATATGGCAACGATATTTCTTTGTTAACATCTAGCGACGATATAGTAGCAAACGCACTTCTGAGGACGCGGAGGGAATGGTTTTGTCACAATAAACTATTACTGATTGCCAGTTTGAAGCACAATAAATATTGTGTTTCATAGAAACATAGGCGTGCTAATATTGGAGTATCTCAGCAAATGGACATAATCCGGGTAGAACTTCCTTTAGGATATTCTTTCGTGGAATGAACATTATATGATTTTAACGAACACCCTCTTCAGTAAATGCTATGTCTTCTCCTGCTTACACTCATAAGTTACTATGAAGTGTCTTACAAGTTTATATTATACAGAAGTGTATAAGTTGGAAGATGAAATACTGTTGTGGGGCTTATCCTCGTTTACTTATAGGGTATTTTTATCCCAAAAAGCAAACCCCACGAGATCCCTCGTGGGGTCAAATACTCAGAGATGGGACCATAGGCTAATATGTTGTAAATTGGGTGTTTTACCCTTTGCCAGTATCTACATATTGGAAATGGCAGGATGTGCCTACAAACAAGGACTCTTTTATTAAAAATGAGGAATATCATGAGCACTTTACACGAAATAGGAAGAAGATTTACATACTGCTGGTTCTACTTTCACGGTTACGGATTTGAGTTTGAGAAATGTAAGCACTATATTTTTTAACCAGTTGTCAAGGGAAATTAAACTAAGCTATACATTTAGACGCTTTCGAGTAGCCTAAAAAGCTCTTTTATCTCGCAGTTTCATGCATTTGAAGAGTATTTTGTATCTAATTTCAAGATATGTTTTAACAGTGGTTGCCATTCATTGATAATACTGATTTTCTTTGTTTCTTGGACATTTTCTTTTTATTACGTCTAATTTTTTGATTTCTCAACATATATTTTTATGTTTCTATAAGTAAATAAAATTATTATTATAAATGATAAGTAAGAAATGTAGTTCATTTCATTCTATTTATAAAAAAAATCCTTTGATGGAACATGTTTCGGTTTAGAACCATCTTCAGATTGTTCAGTTCTAAACCGAAATGTTGCTTTAAATAATTTTTAATAAATAAAATGGAAAGAACTACATTTCTTACTTATAAATATATAAATTTTCTATTTAAGTAGATAACATGAATAATGAAAATAAAATTATTATTATTATTATTATTGTTATTATTACTTGGCAGTTATCTGTTCTCGGTTTCTTCAGCCAAAGTAATAAAAACCTTGTCTAAAATATATAGCGACCTTCTTTGCCAGACTAATGATGAAGACAGGTCTTTTACACAGTCAGCAGTCTTATTTTAACAGCTTTATGATTTTCTTGATTAGCTCTTTTGTTTCTCTGTGAGCTACTTTATCTATTATTGTGTTGATACCTCTATTCGCTCTTCTTTGTGCTTGTTATTTGGATATTTTCAAAGAAAATATCAGGTACAGTGAAAAGCTTTGACGATCCTAACCACTTTTCCCATTCTATTCCCGTTCAAGCTCGTATAAAACGACAATAGAGGCACATTTTGGTGTACCATAAGCTTGGTGGTGGCGGCCCATAAACTTAGTCTCCGTTGAAAAGAACCTTTTTCTATCTGACAACTGGAACCGATGTCATTAAGTTCTAACAGAGTGGAATAAAAAGACCCAAGCGGGAGTCGTAAAAGAAATTTTGTCAGAGATTTGGAGGAGGATCCATAAACTACTCTCAAGAGAACCAGTGCGTACATTATGTTTGCTAAAGCGAACGGATGGAATATTTACGGACTTTGGGAAAGCAACGTTAGCACACACATATATATATGTCTTTCGGTGGGATATAAAAATTTTATCAAGTATATACTTTTACATGAATATAGTGTCACTTGCCATCCACCATCGACGATATGCTGCAGCGTTCTTTCCCGGGAGTGCGGTTAGTGCACTCTTCACGTTAGATCTGGGCGGTAGCCAATCCTTGTTGCTAGCGCCGGACTCTCTCCTGCGGTCCGGCTGCAGTCCGATGAGCATCACTACCACCCTGATGGCAAGTAAAGATTCGTTCATATCTGCAGCGATTAAACGTGATAGAAACGTCTCGTGGCATATATGGCAAAATATCTTATTTGTGTTGTTTTGAAAATATTTATATATTGTCTGAAGCTTTATAGCTCTGGAAACCGTGGGGTAGATCAATCCCCATTCGCTTCTGTTTATATCATTACGTATACATCCCTTCATTTATTTCTCTATAATCTATTTTTGACTCTGTGTGAGCAATATAATTAGGAAGGTAAACAATAGAAACGAGTAGTCCACTTTGTTACAAAATTTTCATTAAAGAATTTGTGAGGAATTGGACCAGTCCTTTAATTGTTTACGTTCCTGAGGTATGTCAAGGTTTGTCTTCACCCCCTGGAGCCATACAAATCTGCATCGGCCACTACTTTTTGTTCCTCCCTGTTGGTATTCCAGTATATTGTATAAGTTTTTATACAGGGTATTCCATGTAACTGATTCATTAAAAGTTTATGATGTTCTATTATTTACATATATTTGAGATTTTGGCACCAGTATCTGTTCGATTGGAACTATAAATGTAAAATACCTTAGTCTGTTTAACAAAAAGTCGCTCATACCTCAAAATCTATTAAAGATAGGTATAGGGAATGTTCATATAAAGTGATAGGGGATGATATTTACTTCTTAATTCCGAATTAAAATACAGGGTGTTCTATTTAATAAAATTAAATAATTAAATTAATTTAATAAATTTAATAATTAAAGCAAATTTGGAGTCTCTACTTGCAGTATTAACCGAGATATTAATTTCTCAATGATGCAATGATTATGACTAAAAAAAAAAAGAAAAACTTAAGTAACTCAAAAACGGCAACATGTAGCTATAGGAATAGCTAATGAAAACTGACGTATTTATAGTTGTAGAATCTAAAAATGAATAAAAAATTATATCATTCTATTTAAAATAAGAAAGTTGACATCCATTTCTGGTCAACCGGAAGTGATATTTTGGTTAAGGTATTTTGCATTTATAGTTCCAATCGAACAGATACTGGTGCCAAAATCTCAAATATAAGTAAATAATAGAACATCATAAACTTTTAATGAACCAGTTACGTGGAATATCCTGTATTGTTCCTGTCATATTATAACATGATAAAATAATACAAATAAAGTGACAATGTATGCATTTCTGGAAACTTCAGTATATAAAATAATCAGAATACATGTTTGAATGATGAGTATCAGTATCAGATTGCAATGACAGATCTGATGGTGATGATGTATTTGCGATTATGATAAATTCTTCAATCATATCTTGAATAACATAGTCAAGTTATATAGATATATTTTATTCTCTTCTTTAATAACATGTTGGACACAGTTCTCCGTACAGTACTACCTATATGGGTGAGCTGCTTAATAAGTAAGTTTTCACTTCCAATGTTGTTAACAATCACATGATGTTTTACTTGTACTCGTATAGGTTCAATGGAGTTAAGATTATTGTAATAAGGAGGCCTAAAATTGTATGACCACTATCCACTACCGTTTGATCAATAATATTTGTGATGGAATTATCGGCAATATGTTTTTTTTTTTGCAAATTCGAAATATAAGAAGCCTTACATTAAGTACTGCTTCTTTCGCAACAATAGGAGATTTTTTCTATTCTATGACTGAGTGGTAAGGAGCATTGTCCATAACAACAACAGAGCTTGATTCAACAAAAGGAAGTTCTCATCCACCCAGTGAACATTTGGTTCATGTCTTGATAATAGTCTCCAGTTTTCTTTCTTCTTTATCCAGTTAAACCTCAACTTTTTCAAGATTTTCATACAATCGTTCTTTTCAATATCGGCAAAGTGTTCTCTGCATTAATAGGATAGTAGGAAATAATAAAATAAAGTAAATGTAATAAAAACTTTATAATTAATATTATATTCACACTTAATAGCTTTGTGCTTGTAGGTAATTCGTTCTACAGGAAGAAGTGATGTACGTCTCCTAATTGCTGACCTTTCCACTTCGTTCAAAGAATCACACGCATTATACCGAAAACGATTTTTAGAGGGTGGACTAACAAGTCCTGTAGGACCCATTTGTTTTACAATATCCCACGTTATCTTTCATTCAACCCAAGTCGTTTTACAATCAATTTAATAGCGGTCGATTTAGAAGTGTCGCGTTTAAACTCCAGATACAAATTATAAGTCATTATTCTTAGGTTACTGCCATTATGTTTTCCCTAAGGATTTTTTGACGGCTCTTCAAGTATAATACGTTTTATCAGCTATACTAAAATTGATGTAACAAATACTATGTGATCACTATTATGCCTAAAATGCCTACAAATACTTAACATTAGCCAGTAGCGCTTTAAAAAGAACTCTTTTTGCGACAATTTGCTTATAAAAATTATACTAATGACATTAAGAAAGTAAGGAACACTGAACTGAAATCAAGACAAGTGTGACAAGCAAAATTTTGTTTGATTCTACATAAAATCATTTGCTAAGTAGAATATTTTTCGAGTGTATAAATTCGTCTCGTCTGTTAGTCAATCTCAAGCTGTGATTTTTCTCTATCTAATCTACCGCTGCATTCTTACAATGAATGAACTGTAGTATTAGCTACTTAAAATTCTATATATTTTTCTATGTCTTAATTAATTATTTATCTGTTCTCTTTTGTTTCAAGCATATAACTTCCAAGAAAACTGTATATCCTCTTAGCTGTATAACCTCTTATTGCTCACTCAATCTACCGCAAATTGTCATGTTTGGTCTGTATTAGAGGAAGTGTTTATTTCCGCAATGGCGTAGTATATGTAAGCACCCTATTTGTTTACCATTAAAGATGTATAGTAAAGTGCAAATCAAATAATAATTATCAGGATATTCAAAGTTTGAGGATGTCGATGTAGGATATGGTTTTCTAGTAAGTTTCATTATAGTGTAGGAATGTCCTGAATTTTTTATGGCAAGAGCAATTTATGTTTTTTATGAACGGAATAATTTATTTTAGTCAAAATAATGAATTTTTATGTGCTTTTACAGTTCATAACAAATGATTTCAATGCTCGCAATGTATAAAACATTCTGGAGTCCAGGAGTTGAAATAAATGTACCTTAAACCATAAACAAAATACATGAGAAATACAGAATAGGTTAAAAGGCAAAGATTGTGTTCTTCATTGGAAAATGCATCAGAAGGTTGTTAAACGTTAAAAACAGTGAAGAAAAGATACTCTAAACCATTTAAACCAGTTTGCTTCGTAGCAACCCATCACTACTTACAGTAAACATCTATTAACATGTTTCTTAATTCCCATCAAGAATGTTATTAGCACATCCATAGAATATTCATGAACAAGCTTAGAATATTCCTACGAATATTATAGGAATGTTCATAGAATAAGAAACTTGCTCTGCTCATAATGTGCATAGAACGTTCTAATATACTAAGTGCTTATAAGCTCTGTAACCGTTTTTAAGTTAATGCATATTTCTTTCAACCGAAGATAATATTATTACCAGAACGTTCTTAGAACATTTTTGGCACGTACGCTCGAATATCCTACGGCTGAGCTTATAAACTGGTGTGTTAAATAAATAGCGAGAGTACGCGGTAAAAAAAAAAACTTCTAGAAGTAACGAATATACGAACATCGCAACATGGAAATATTGTTTTTGTCAAGCCCTGGTGGAGACAATTTATTTCAAGTAATAATAGTTTTGTGTAACAAGCCCACACAATATATGTAAGTTTCGCTGATTAGTTTTCCCAGTTTTTATATCGGTTTTGATTAAGAAATACCTATACAAAAACTTATAATACACATCATTATAGAAACTCGATAATTATGAAATGTAACCCCTCAGAGCCTATTACTAGTTATTATTGTTACTTGTTACAATCACCGTTGTATAATTGATAGAAAATGCCAATTTTACTTTTCCGTTCAAGAAACTATACTTTTTCTTTAATTAATCAATATTTATATTAGTAGATTAGTATTAGTTACGAAAATATATACAATGCCTAGGGGTATATACATATAAATATTGAGTGAATAGCGGTAACAAAGTTGTAGAAATAGTTTATGTGTTTAACGTATGCCGCTATTTAAGGAAAACTGCTACAAAAAGTAGCAGCTTTTTTAAACTGCTAACCAAGAGTGGCAGAAACAGATTGTATCTGCTAACGTAAAGAAGCAGTTTTACACATCACTAACTGTAAATAATACTTGAATCTTCCCCAAACATTACAAAAGAATATTCTAAGAAGATTCTATGTGAATATTATTAGAAGGTTCAAATAGGATGTTGTAGGAATATACTTTTCATTACTATAATATTTTCCGCATATTCTTACAGAGTGCTCTATTGTATTCATTCACTTGTAGCTGTGCTTTTAGTTGCTACTTTGGTTATTAAACACGACAATATTCGACAGGTTGCTTATTTTAAGCAAATTTTAGTTAAACAAATACATGTTTGCTATTTAATACATTTTATTTATCTCTGAATTACGCAACTTTTTCCGAATTCTCAGTGGCTTTTATCTCTTAACTTCCCCGAAATAGCAATAATGTCCCATAGCTCTAAAACAAGTCATTTGCGTACCAGGGTGAGTTATTATTTCCGATGTTATTTATGTGATTATGTTTTTACCGTACCTATAACTTTCGTCACTTAACCACGAGTAACTCTTTAGAGTATCCTCAAGATAGAAACATACTTGAATATAAGAATTATTTAACACATTTATATATTTATAATTAAATTGTTTCATAAAGAAAGTTACACTGTATGTACATTGTTGTGATTAATGTTGATCGCCAGAAATACTCCTCTGTCTTCTAGATTTTCTTTTGCCGTGAAAGGATATTTATCAATAAAAAGAGAACGTTTTCTTGAAATAATAGCTTCCGTTAGAAGATCTATGTATGTCAACCTATCTCATAGTTCGCTATTTGTCTAAAAAGCACCCTCTGAAAGCTGTGTCAGAGATTTCCGCACACATACATATATATTTGTTTTTGGTCGAGATGTAAGTGAAAATAGTTGAGGAACCCTTGTTAAATATATCGACGTCCCTAAGAATATATCGTTCCACCCCGATTTCCTTTATTTTTTCTTAACTTACGTATCTTATAGGAAGATATATAGTTCTTCCATTACTGAAGGGTTTGCTTGCACGTTGTTCAGTTTAAATTGATGGACGTTTTCCAATTGTAAACATATGAATTAGATATGAAGCGTGCAAAGTTTGTAACTCCATAAAGTTATCTAAAGTTCTTAACAGCTTTTATGAAAGACACTTATGTTTAAGTTTAAGAAACTTCAATCGACAAAATGAGTTTTCTCGCCCTGTAACAAGTGCACTTTCCTCCATTTTATCGCCTTTCGCGACACATAAATCAGATTGCCATTGTCGTGTATTTCCTCAGATAAAACTCTTATTAATATGTATATTTTCCACATTCTCTCAACTGGAAATCTTGACAACAAATTTTGAGAGTTACGTCAATTACTTCGTTTTCGCAAAGTTAAATGACTGATATCGCGTATAAAGTATTTATAAATATAGATAGCAAAAGGGTTACTACATTTGGAAATTATACTTACTTAAGTATTTGACATTTTGAGTGACTACCAAGGAATTGACGATTATATGAATGTCTAAATAGTATGTAAATTGTTATTTGTTTTGGTATGGCTTAGCAAAGGAATTATTAAATTATTATTAAAGAATTTTCAGTAATTTCATGTTTCTTTTAGTATGTACGGGAAATTCTAATTTTATTAAGAGATATTCCAATACAAATGTCCATATTATTATCAAGTGAATCTACTTATTTCCTGATTATGTTGTTAATCCTCAATATTTAAATATTTGTCAAAACAAAATAATGTTAGTAAATTTTACCATTATTGATGAAAAATATTTTTTTATTCATAGTTAAGGGAATAATACATTAATCAGACCTAACAATGCTGTTTATAAATATATCAAGTGCATAGAAATGGAATAATATCTATCCGCAGGGTGGGGTTTTGTCCCCTCTGCTGTGGAACCTGGTCGTGAGCGAGGGAGTAAGACTGGACAAAATAAAGGGCATAAAACATTGGGGTATGTATATGATCTTGCCAGTCTGACCCAGGGTAAATTCAACAATGCAGTGCGGGACAAAATACAGAACGCTCTACAGGTTATACAAGAATGGACTGAGGAAGAGTGTCTTACCATTAGTACCTCCAAAACGACCATAATAGCTTTCACGAGAAGGAGGAAATTAGATGGCCTTGGACTACTAAAACTCTGAAGTAGAAAAATAAAATTGTCAGAGGAAGTAAAATATTTTGGCGTTATTCTCGACTTTAAGTTCACTTAGAATCAACAGCTTCAAAAGTTTGGAAAAGCTCATGGAAAAACATGTAGATTAAAACCAAATATCATTTAAGCATCTCTGGTATGGTGGACAAAGATGCAGCAACAAACTGCCATAAGTAAACTTAGTAAGATACAAAGACTTGCGTGTTTAGGAATAAAAGGCGTAATGAGGACTACTCCTACAGCAACAATGCAATGCCTACTAGACCTCCTTCCTCTCCACCTAGTGACAATGGGAGAGGCAAGAATGGGATATCTCAGATTCCAAAAACTACCAAGTGGCAGATATACAGCATTGAGACAAAATAATATTGTACATCATGTGGAAGGTAACCTTTTGAGATTGAGATCACATGATTTCGACTTATCTATTTAACAGAAAATTCAAGTTGGAAATCACGGCTCGGATAAGCTGAAATCAACTTAGATACGGAGACAGGCTCGGGGAATTGATCTGGTTGTCAGACGAATCAAAAACCGAAGCGGGACTGAAGCTGCAATCTATAATAGGGTGAAGAATGATCAGCTCTTGGAAAATATGCCACAGCTTTTTCGGGCAGGCGCATATGCAATATTGCATTGTGCCACTGACATTATACAGAGTGCTTGTAGAAACAAACGCATCTACTGTGTGGTTGTAAGCGAGCCCATCATAGGAAGTCCGAACGCTATGCACAAGTAATGTAAAAGTGGGGATAATCGATGCAGTCGCTTTAAACCAGACCGTATATTATAACTGACAGCTAGGCGATGCCGAGGGCATGACTAAACTCAAAACACAATCAAAACTGGTTTAGGAGTGTATTGCAGAACAGAATAGCCTGACAGACCGCATCAAAGTCACTTTGCTGTGGGTGCCCGGACACGAGGTCGAAGGAAACAAAAAAGTCGATGAGTTAGCGAAGAAGGGATCATCGGTTTCATATATAGGCCCAGAACCTGTTCTAGGAGTGTCCAAAAACACAGCACGAGAGCAGGTAAGAAGTAGGGTAAAAGAAAAACACAAAGAACACTGGTATAATACAACAAGCAAATTCATGAAAAACATTTATTAAAGGACCATGAACGAAGAAAACTGTAGAACTACTGCGCTTAGTAGGTATCATCTTCGGACTGTAAGAGGTCTCTTTACAGGGCACTGCGCACTGAAAGGACACCTACAGAAAATTGGGATCAACACTGGAGGTACCAATTGCAGACCATATAATGGTATGACAGAGCACGCTTATCACATTCTCTGTGAATGCGAAGTGCTGGACGCAAAAGGACAAGGCAAGCCAAGAATGAACCCAGAGGATTACTTCGATCAACCACGCACACGCCTCTACAGATTAGTCCAGCGTACTAAGATGCTGGGATGGCTGATATAATTTGATGGGTAAAAGAAATGGGAGACCAAATACAAAAAAGCCAAGAGGCTACGGTAACAAAGGGGAAAAAGATATCTATACAGGGTGTAACACATATAAAGGTGAATAAAGTATTTTGTAAATGCTGTAATCACATACAATCGATGGATAGGAGGTCAATCTGTAACCATTAATCAGAGAAAAAATATTTTATAAATGCCGTGATCCAACGCCGGATCTGTACCTGCCATAAACAAGGCGCTGTCCCGAACGCGCCCAATATAAATCACTATCAGGCTGTTATTAATACACCATTATACTAACTTGTAGGGATCCATATAACCAACGTTGTTCGATGGACGTCCATTTTACTATCGCTTCTGTACAAACAGTTGGTCCACTGGATGTCCTAAGTTGCAGTTCTATATAATGAGTGCCCTCTCAACAATTATTGAATGAAGATACATAAATATCGTGTGTTTGTTGGGTATCTGCATACGGTTGGGATAATACTTTTGGTGATGGAACCCGATAAATACAGTGTAGTTCACACGTAATATGCACCGCGTTTAGTAGATATTCAACGTTACGTATATCTTGCATCAGGACCGGACTAAATAATTTTTGGACTCTATTTTTTTTTTCTTTTTCTTTAATCTTTGGTTAAATTGTACTTTATCTATTGTATATTAAATATATAATGGGACTTTACTCTCATGTTGGTTACATCCGTTATGTGTAGCGCAAAGGAGCAATCAGCAGCATCCGGCAACCTATTAATAGTTGTGTGAATAAGTATAAACTATTTGATAGTATACATGCAGATTTACGAAAAGGCAGGCATCCACACTTTTTGCAACGTATCGAAGGGGATTGTATCTTATATTCGTCTAAAGATGAGAAAATGGATGCAATAAAATATAAAAACTTATTAAATAAAATATAAAAGATGTTTTATTGAAAAATAGCTTGAAATTTGTAAATATATCTTCTAGCGGTACCTTATAATGTTCAAAAGACACAGAGCTAATGCAACGGGCTGTTTTTGTTTTCTCAGACAAATGACTTTATTTATCCTTGTGAAAAATCGACTAGATTATCTTTAGTGCCAACGCGTTTGCTTTCTTGCGTTTGCTTTTCTTTCTACACGTTGCTTCGTGCTAACTAATGTCTATAGACTACAACTGAAATTAGAAAACCTGTTATGTACGCAATTACGACAAGCAAACGAATAAATAATTAATTATGTCTCATGAAAACCTAATTGCAAAAATTCACAAATGTCAGAATAAATGTGTTGTCATTTACCAAAATCTGATGCGTTGTCTCCATTTTGTTCAATTTAATATTTAATCTTGCTTATTCACGATAGCTTTGTATTGTTTTCATTGAGTTTATGTTTTTTATGCTAGTATTTTCTCTGTATTTGTGAAGTAGTTGTTTATGTCGAGTACCATCTCTTTCGGATTTGCCGTAATTTTTTTATTTTTGTCGCAGCCGTTTTTGCTTTTACAACCATCCATATCTCTCTGGTGGATTATTTGTATGCTTCTTAAATTGGCGTTTGTAGTATCTTTTTTTTCCATTTCTTAATGTAATGTGTTGTTTAATTTTTTATTAGATGTGTATTAGTAATAAGTAAACCTACAGAAACGAGTGCGCACTCAGTGGCGGAGATGATACACGTATGTATTTTAGAAACGGTCGGAGTCGGGATTCATACGCTTACGCTATGGTATTAAGAATAATGGTCGTATCTGCATTTTTATTATATAGGTGCTGTTTTTGTCATATTCCTCTAGATAATACAGTTTTCTCTATTCTTCTCAAAGTTAAAATGGCTTTCTGGGTGTTTACTAAACATTTAGTTTGAGCGAATGTACAGTTTTTATTATAAAAAAGTTGTAAAAAGTGCTTCCAGGAAAAAAAACAGCTTTCTCCTTAAACACGCACTGAGAAAAATGGTATTGAAAAACAAGTAAAGTGTTTACTTGATAAAAAATTATTTACAATAGATAAAGTTTTACTTGGAACTATTCTCGTTAATTAATACCTGCAACTAAACCCAGATTCCTGAATGCAAGTTGTTACTGTAATAGTGCTTTTATTAACGGCTATTACACAGCGTACCTGACAAATTTGTGGTAAGTAACGTATTACTTATGACTACTGGTACTGTATCTAACTACAGCACATGGTTAGTAGAAGTAACATGCTGATCGCTATTAAGGTCATGTATTTTCTTAAATAGGTAACAACTTGCCACAACTATGATTATTTGAGTTTTGCTGCCACCCCGTGATTGTTTTACTATTCCTGATTGGCTAATGCGGCGGAGTAATGAAATAGTCCCCGAGACGGCTACGCCGCGCAGGCGCGTGCTAGCGTCAGGTAGAGTTACGGACGTGGGAAAAGGTCGTCGAAAAAGGTGGGCAAGGAGTACGGCCATTGTAGGCCAGTTGGAACGCAAATATATTAAAAATACGGGTGAGTTAACTCAAGGCCCATCCGTATAAAGAAGTACCGAGCCTATAAGCAATCGGATGTTTCAAGATTGCAGTTTTAAACTACGTGGTGAGATATTTGAATTCCCCATCATTGTGATGATATCTGCGCCCGCTGGTGAAGTTAAAGTGTGGATGCCGTCGCTAGGTGAGTGACAGTCCAAGTGCCACCTGCAGTTAGAGATACCCCGACGAAGTAGCCGTTTTCGAAGCGATCACCGGACATAACCGCCACGTACGCCAACAGAGGATCAACTCGCCGAGACAACGCCCAGTGCAAAGAAGCAACAGAAATCGCAAATTTACTGCCTTAGTATATTATTTCTTTGTTTGTTATTAGTTGTAACTTCAAAGCCATATTTCTCTTTATCCTTTGTTTAGATTTCAATAATTTCAATAACTAAATAACTTTTCAAGGGCGCCCAATTTACCTTATCTTTTATTATTGCTTTGTTCATTTGTTCATTACTAAGGAATATATTTTATGAGTCATTACGTTGTAAATTGTTTAAAAAAAAACTGTTGTTAAAGTGAAACTAGTATCTTTCACTCATATCAGGTAGTCACTGTATTTGTCCTATGCAAAATAAAACTATTACTAATAATACTGCTTTTTTTTTCTTAAGTAATAAGTATTATGTACCATCTTTAGCAAAATAAATGCGAATTTAATCTTCAATTATTAATGCAATTGAAGCTACAGCACTCTGAATAGTAATTAAAAATTATTTGCAAACAATTTTGAATTACGCATTGCACGGTACGCAGTACTTATAGTTGCGGGTGCATAAATAACCGAAGATTTATGGAACTTTTTTTTTTGTACTTTATCAGTTATTCACACAGAGTACACAGTAAGCTACTTAATAAATATTCACTAAACTTCCTCGTTTCCTACACTACCTATAGTTGAACAACAGATTTAAGGCAAGTATATTGTATATTTATAGCAAACCATTATTTTCTATATATCAGGTATTTAGTGAACGTGCATTAATGTTACTGTTTCCTTATCACAAGTAATCTAAATAGCTTGTATTAATTATGAAGGTGTGATAGCTGTTATAGAATAGTTCACTCACAGCAATACACCTACTACTTCATAAGGGCAAATCTTTGCTTACTGCAACTACATATATTCTTTGGCTTAACTACTTCAGATTAATTATCATAACTTCATAAGTTACCGGTATGAAGCAGACCGTAAGTAACTTAGATTGCTTGTTGTTAGTATCAGTGTTTAGGATCTCTTTTTTACTAGTGCTAAGTAATCTGTGCTTTTGTCCCCTATCCAGCTGAATTTTTTACTTACGATAATTGTATGCTTATTTATTTATGATTACTAAATTTTTTTTCTCAGTGCGGTAGTACGGTTTTAGTATATGTATGAATTCCAGCTTGGATTGATGATGAATAATCGATAGCGTACTTTATTTGTTCGACGAGGGTTAATAAATTTCTTAACCGATTTCCGACAAGAGAAAACATTTGTACTATTATTAAATGTATTGTTTGTAATATCACCACTTTACTGTACAATGTTTATGTGTGTAAAACACATATTAATAGCAAGCAGCACCCGTTAAATACGTTAAGGTGATGTACCATATTATAGATTTCTAGTTCGAGTCCGACGCTACTGCGTTAGCACTGCTTTCTGCAGGTCTAGTAATAAGGTGTGAAGTTAGTTGCTAACCAATGTTTCCTTGCATGGTAACTTATATAACCGTAAAGAATAGTACTAAATAAACAAGTTCGGATATATAGCTTTATTACCAAATTACGACAATTTTTAACAAGATATTCACCAGTAAATTCATCATTTCTTCAAATTTTCACTTTTACTTCTGACTTCCCCGATTATTCTTTTTCTTGTGCCTTTTGTATCCGCAAGTTAATACTTATTAAATACCCCGTTTTATTTTTATTATTATCTTTCTTTTTTGTGAAGAATGCCGTTTTCAATATTATGGGAATATAAGTAATAAAGAAACTTTGCTTTAGTTATGCATTATAAGTATCTTTAGCATTTATTCTTAAACTGAAATAGGAGCGTTATTCCTAAACTTTTTATTGGTTCACCTTGTTAAACGGCCTGGAAATAGCTGAACTTGTTTAACTGCTACATAAACTGCAGTAACCTAGAAAGAGTGGCCGAAAAAGCGCAATTGAAAACGATTACGGAATTTACGACAGGATGCAAACAATTTTCATCACAATAATTTACTGAATTGCGCTTATAAAATAAAATATTATCCCTTTCCCCATCAACAATATGCAATGTCGGAATTCACATTGCGATATTAAACTTGGGATCACGCTTCCATGGTCCAGTTCTCATCCTCGGATCGTTTTTTTATTATTATAATTATAATTCGACCCGCATTATATCAGAAATTCCGTCGAATAACGAAAAATAAACGCAGCCGATCTTAATCTGCTTTGTTAGTTTTATGAACGCCAGTCACGTTCGCCTACGAATTGAGTTATTCTGTTTGCAATTCACTCGGCATCGGACTGTGCTGCTTTGTGGATTCATAAGAGGGACAGAATTAAATGTATCTAATAAAATGATCCCAAAGCAGCGATAAATAACTGATCGTAGAAGATTAAAGGTGACACATAACTACCATCTACTTTTCGCGATGATAACTGGGGTGTTAGAAATACTTTTATTGGTTTTATATCGATTTGTAATTCTATGCTATAATTGCTATTCCATTTGCGAAAGTGATTTGTTTGTAAAAGGCACTTAAATTGCTATCAAAATATTGGATTTTGATAGGGTGATAATCCTTCAACTAAAATACAAATTGTATTACCTCTTATAAACCTTTAAGATATTTTGAAAGATGACGAACCACTTACCAAAAATGTTCTTTTCAGTTATTTTAATGGTTACAATTTTCTAAGTCGTCACATGCAGAATGCATATTTTTTCTTGAATAATGCGACACTATGTATTCGAGAAATTTACTTACTTTAATTTTTTTATCCAGAATCCAGATATATAAACGTAGGTACAGGTTGTTCAAACTTATCGGCGCATTACTGCTGACTTCGTTAATATTGATGTTGTGGCCTACGAGTCATTGGTAGAGTATTTATAGTGTTCCATTGATGCATATTTTTTATGTTGTACATTCCATTGTTTGAAAAGTTTGTCTCGTGCCCCCACAAAATGTATTTGCATGCATTATTTTTCAGAAATTGCTCCAAAAACGGTGTACAAAACGCGATTTTTCGTTCTAAGTGCATATCCAAAATTTGCACTCGACGGGATTTGAATGGTATATATGTACTTGTGTTTCTTCAAGCTCCATAGATAAGTCTCGAATCGTGTTAGAATGTAGTGTAATTCCGCACTGATTAAAAAAACATGTCACCAAGGTGTAAGGTTTGCATAATTTTGAATTTTAATTATGATATACGTAAATAACGGCCTTTTAGTGTTCGTTGTGGTTCTTGTTTTGAATACCCTGGAGGTTGGGAGTAGCTATCAGGCGCATTCCCGAAGTGGTAGATAAGGGAAAGGCCATCTTGTCAGGGTTCACTCAAGACGAGATGGTTAGTGGCGGCTATAAGTGCGTCCTCTCTGCTTAAAACCGGAGCAGGGTGAATGAAGATCGTTGCCGTGAACCACTCCGCCCTCGTCCGAGCTGTCGTGTCGTGGCTAAGGGCTTGCACAGGGTTCTACAACGATGCCAGTTGTTGTTTTCGGCTACCGAAAGTCCAGCTGTTAAACCAGGTCCCGAAAGAGATGGGGGTCTTGGCTTAACTGCACGGACCGAGAGGAGACAACCGCAACAAAAACCTAAATTCTGAGGTGACGGACTAGGCTGATGGTATGCGTGGCTGGATAGAAGACTAGTCTACTATTCCAACATTGGGGCACCTGGTGCAACCCTTTGTATTTAGCCTTACCTTTGCATGCGAGGCTCTGTGGAGGTGGACCTCTTCTTCCCTAGCTACTCGTGGGATCAACCATGGAGAAAGGATGTTTATTAGCGGGACGGCACCGCTAGTAAACATGAACTAGGAGCAGGACCTCCATGAGAAGCCTTCCACTTCTAAAGTGAGAATACCTCCCAGGGAAGGAACAAAGGGAGAAGCAAACCGACTGGAGCAGATTGGGGAACAGGATGGCATCCCCTCTCAAATTGCGTAGCACTGTGCAACTCAAGGGCGTGACTTACCTAACCTGGGGCCTTCTGATATCCTACACTTTCACTTTCAGGAATAGGATTGGAACGCCAGCAGTAAAACAGCAAGAACCGGGGGACACAATAGATCTTTTAGGTCGCAGTGTAATATTACCCTTCAATATAATACATACATACATTTAAATACCAGTTGATTGGTTTATCATAAAAAAAACAGTAGAAGCGAAGTAAGAAATTTTACAATAATGCGTTCTTCTTACTTTTCGATAATCACTCAACCTGAGACTAAAACTGCACTAACTTGTAAACTAAATGGCCATTATTCATCCCAGAAGGAAGGGAATAATGATAAGAAAATAAATAATAATAACTAGGCAATGACGAAACAAACGTCAAATGATAAAGACGAATTCCATGAGTAATTTACGTCTGGAAGCTTCGAATTAACAATAAATTACAAGTAAGATTGTTGTGATATAATAAATAGTATTGTAATCTAGTATGATTTATCATAATAGCTAAAAACACAGTATATTAAAAAGGAGTGTCATAATACACGTCTTATTCTACGGGCCCAAGTTCGCCTACCAAGAAAACCTAAAATCTTATAAAATAATAGATAACAGATATTACTAAATTTATACAAGAAGCAGATAATAAAATATATTTAGCAATGATTTTTCCCCATGGGCGGGTGTAACCCGAAGAAGGCAGCTTGGCCAGAAAGACCTATTGTGTCCCAAGTCAATTTTAGCCTTCTCAGTCAGGTTGCACCCTACCAAAAAGTTCGCAATCTAGTTGAGAGTTAACTTACCGACTCCGGGTTCGTCCAACCGATGGCCCCAAAGTGCGTCTACCTCTCCCCGTTTACTGCCAGGCAGTTGACAAGAAGGTGAGCAGGAGTTTCCTCCACACTCCCACACTTTCTGCACAAAGGAGAGTTTATTAGCTCCATGCGGTACATGTATTTATTTAGTGCACCGTGGCCAATTAAGATTCCTGTGAGTGATCTCAATCTGTCGCTGCTCATAAATACTGTTTTACGGAGTCTTTTCTCATTCGGATGAAGCCCTAGAGATTTACGGTGTCTTGCGCCGGCGAGTCCATTCCAAAGGAGCAGTGCCTAGCAGCAAGTTGGGACCTAACAAATGTTTTGATGCTGTCATGTGAGCTACCACACATCTGTTCTGGACTTAAGAACGGCAGCTCGCTGGCACCCCTTGCTAATGTGTCAACTATTTCATTGTATCTGATCCCAGAGTGACCTGGTACCCATTTCAATGTAACATTTATATGTTCCGCCAACTGCTTAACCTTTCTGTGGCATCCCAGTACCATTCTCGCGAAGGCACAATTCGGATGTGCAAATTTCTATATTTTTGCCTCGGCAATAGTGGGGGCCCAGGCCTTAAAGCTTCGCCGTCTCGATCTCCGTCCCTCCAAATTCCAATGCATCGACAATTCAGCGGGGATAGATCCCGTTTCGGTTTGCGGATGTACATTATTGCAGTTTCCCTGCCAGAGATATCTACGCTATATTCCCCAGAGAAACTGAAAACGGGCGAGATCTTATCCGCCTTTATGGACAGTGGTACTGTCTGTTCGATGTAGTCGAAGATGATGGTGTAGTCTTCGACTTTGCCGGAGAAGCCCTTGCATCCACTACATTTTGCTCTTTAAGCCTCTAGGGTTGCTTTAGACCATAACACCAACTGCAGCGGGGGAAGCCCAAGTTGGGTTTCCATAGCAGCCGTCGGCGACGAGGTCTTGGCTCCCGTGATGCCCAAACATGCGATCCTTTGGACTTGACTAAGCGCACTTATGGCATATCCTAGATTTGCTTTATGCTACCAGACTAGCGAGGCGTAAGCTATAGAGGGTACTATAACCTTCGTATACAGCCAGTGTACCATTGCAGGCTTTAGCCCCCATGTTTTACCGAACATACGTCTGCAGGCCCAGAAGTTCCTTATGGTTTTAATGTTCTAGGTGTGATTTGTGCAGCAGTTTAGCGACATGCACATTACAATTCTGTGGTACTATATAAACATTTGTTGATCAGATATTGTTTCAATGATTTTTGAAAAGACGTTAGTGATGTTATACTTTTGATACAGTTCGAAAGCCTATTAAAGATAGTGATGCAATTATGAGCGGCCGATCTCTCAAAGTGGCTCGTCTTATATTTTATTAGTCGAAAATAAGATGAAATATTGGGAAAAGCAGCCAAGAATTGATAAAAAGACAATTTTTTATTTACATGTATCTAAGGGATCGTCTTTTCCTCAATCCTTGGCTGCTTTTCCCAATACTTCATCTTATTTTCGACCTTTGTCCTGACGTATGTACAACCAGTACAACCACATATCATACTTTATGTTTTATTGTTCTAAATTGATTACAATGTCTTGCGGGATGTGAGTGAAACATTAAGTTCTTTTCAAACCACTTATAGGTTCGTTTGACAAATAAAGCGCATTTGTATGCATAGATAATAAAGAACGTAAGTAGTCTGTTGTTTGCAAATTTAAATTAACTTAAATTAGTTTAAATGTTAAAGACTAAACTTACCCTAATAATACGTACTTTTTAGATATTTTTTTTCATTGCGGTTGCTGAACTGCTATATTCTATATTATACCTATATGCTGCAGCTATATTCCTGTATCAACTTCCAGCATATATGCTTTCCGATGATAATACATTGATTTTATTTATTGTAAAATTTTAATTATAAGGAGTGATTGGAATTCTCAGTCTAAAAAAACAGTGCTTACTTTCTTACAAGTTGTGTGTACATTTCGAAGCGTTATTAAGTAGCCTATGAAATTTTTGAAATGTATATAAATTCAAGGGTTGTCAGAAATGTAAGGTACCCTAATCACTTATTTTAGATAAGTTCGTAAATACTTAGAATTTTTTAGATGTATCCAAAATCAGCTTCTATTGTCTTTGTCTTCAAAACTTCGAATGAATGGTTTATTTCATTCAAAATTTTAAAGACAAAAATAGCATCTCTTCTACATTTCAAGCCAGATGTGCGTTGCTATAATCAAGATATCATAATTTGCCTTTAATTTCACCTGCTTTTTGTATCTTTGCTCAACCTCATTTCTTTCAAAAGTTATCAGACGGTGGACATAAATTGTGACCTCACTGTATAATACAAAGGTTAAAAAAATCTGTGTACGATACTCTGCATACGATGAACTGTAGTAAATTCAAGTTGGCGTATGTTTCCATAAAAAAACCTCAGAACCAAGAGCTTTAACAACAGAATTATGGTAAAAAAAGTGAAACAACAATTTATTTTGTTTAAAAAATAACTGCTGGTACTTTTAGACTCAGAAACGCTTTGTGAGGTCAACGGCATTCGATGTAGAATTGGTTAAATTAATAGTTTATGATTAAAATTGTTTCTTTTTTTTTCTAGAAACAAATTGGCTCTGCTTAACTTACAGCTAATTTATAATCTCTTCAATTCAAGTTTCGTTGTGTACAAATATAAGAAGTGGACATGGCAGCAACATAGAAATATAAGGCGCGTTTTACCCTTTCGTATAACGGCTAAAACTAGATTTAGCTAACTGTCTGTCAATAACAGTTCGCAACATAAACTAGACAGGTTATTTATTATCCCAAGCTAAAGGTACAATCGAAACGCAGAGAACTAATTACCAAGGAAATTTTCCAATACATCTCACGAAACGTAATTTACTAGTTAATGCACTTTGGAAGAGGATTTACGGAACATTTTCCGTTTCCCCTTTGAGAAATCTCATTCAGAGTAATTTATTCCTTTTTTGTCAAAAATCCTTCCATTCACCTACCACAAAAGCAATTTGGCGCGTAGGCTTTTTACACGTTTTTGTAATCTAAAGAAATCCGTCCTTTAGTCTCGCGGTTAAAGGGAATTTTATTTTCGTTTCGGAGATGAAAACGATTTCATAATGCTTCGGCCTGTACATTTCTATAGCGTCTGCGTTCATAGTTTAGGAAGAACTTGTTTGGATAATCGAATTTCATGGTAACATAGTGTAGTAGAATTGTAAAATATGTTCGTAATCTAATTACAACCGACTAGACGTCTTACTGTAGCAACAAACAAAAGTGTTTGAAATAAACGTGGAATAGAATTCGTACTATTTTGAGCAAACTCCCTGGAATGTGTTGCACGTAAAATGTTTGAATAAACAGAACTCTGTGATTGGGATCATACAAAGTAAAAACTCCAATTAAGTACGGTAATAAAGATAAGTTTATAGTTTATAGTACGTATACTGTTGTTGATAGCTCTCAAAGCTTTCCAAAACAAAATTAATATAGCTGTCAACCCCCGGGAAAAGTTGTCAAGTATAAAAACTTTAACGCTATAAATATAATAATATATACCGCACGTATCAATACGGTATATTAGAAGCAATAAATATCCTGAAAAATACGGCGATACTGCCGAAGTTTATGTTCAGTATACCACTTTCTTTTTGTTATGATATAGAGTTTCCGAAAACACTGCAGATTGGCATTTTGTATTTAAACTCTCATTTCTATTATTCATTGAATTACACCAGTTATTCCACACTCTAAAAAAATCAGGGAACTTTATCCACTTAAAGGTATACACATGCGAGCAAAACTTA